>VXAD01013338.1:96508-112472 GCA_013399195.1 Dicrurus megarhynchus
CATGGAAGGATTGTAGATGCTTCAAAACATGCACTGTTTCAGTTCTAGAACTAGTTCTACCCTCTCATCCAATGCTGGAAAAACAAGGTTATCCACCATTAGGGTGTAAGTTTACCACAGATGATGTTTTCTTTCCACAGCTAGTGCTTCTTGGGACTTGAGATATGCAACATGCTAGTAAGACCAACAGCACAGAGCCAGTGAGTCTAGCAGGCCACACATATGCCAAGCATTACAGAAAAATAAGCTTTTTTTCAAATACTTCTTCTAAAATCCCTCCCATTATTTGGTGTAGTTACAGATTATTACAGAAGCAGGACAGAAAAAGGAGTCATTGCTCAATGTACACAAAGTCTAAAGACTTTTCAACAGTTTGCAAAGAAATAAAGCAAACAGACCTCAAAACTAATCTTTGGTTTACATCAAGCATTCAGTGCATCACAAAATTAGGATGGAAAGTTCAGAATGGTGTGAGATTGATTATCTCAACTGCAACAGTGTCAACAGAGATATCTGCAGTGATCTGAGTTAAAATCATAAAAGAAAATTATGTCTCCAGTCTTTCTAAGGAGGCAGATTACCATCCTTCAGAAAGTTAACTCAGTCCTTTAGATCTATAAATTGGTAGTAGGGTAATGCTGGATTCTCTCTCATCTTCCCCAAAAGAGCAGGGGGACATGCCAACAGAGGAAACAGTACCTCAACAAGAGTTATGTTTGCTACAGGACATCTAAAGCAGCAGGAAGCAGCATGCTCCAGCATTGAAAATATCCATGCAGACATTGGACAGCTTGGAATTACCCGTTTGCTGCCAACTATATTAGCTCAATAATTTCTGTAAAAAGTCAATAATCAGCTTATTGTTTATAAATAGGTTTTTTCTGGTCAGACCTACAGACAAAAGTACATATGGACACATCCATTTTGGAGCATCATAGCTCTTCAGTAGCAGGTAGAGCTGTCCACATATATCCTTGACACGTTTCCCTGACAGAGCCTGAAATCTGCAGCCTGAACCATTGACGATGACAAGATATTTTTCATTTTGGTTGTATGCTTTTCTTTTTCCAGATACCAGACTGCCACAAATGAATATATAACATCAGCATTTCTTGTTCAGAGCCAAAAATATACATATTCACATTACTGCAGCCTCCATGAAGATGACACTGACTTACCTCAGGCAAGGCAGTGGCAAAGAGCAGGCAGCAGCAGGCTGAGCACTAGAATTCCCGTGCCCCACAAAAGTTTCAGTCTTATCTCACCATATCTTTACATTTTTTATTCTTTACTGAAAACTGAATTAGAAAATTATAAGCAAAATATAATCTCAAAGAAGGGAATCAGAACAAGAGATGATAGGTTCAGTGGTGTAACACGAACCAGCATGGAGCTAAACCTAAGGTCTTATTTACTGGTACAAGATCAGAAATGTCCCAGTTATCCTCTTACAAACTGATGGAAAACTTCCCCACTCCCAAGCCTCTCAAAATGCACATCTCTAGTAACATTTGTTTTCTGCAGCTTCCCCCCTAGTGAAGCCTTCCCTTCTGCTTTGAAAAAGCACCCAATAAAGAGTCAGTCTAGAAGAATAATGCCTGTTGCAGGGCATTTCTTAATTAGTGAGCCCAAAAGAGCTGCACATGGGGAGAGTCAATAGAGAGGCTGCCTGAAATTTTTGAGTAAATGGGGATCACCTGTCAGGATGAGCAAATCAGACCTCATCTAAACACTATGCAGTCTATGACTCCACTACACTACAACACTATGACTACAACAGCACATTACAGAGCTCCTGAAAAAGCAGTAAATGGCTCTCCGGAACTGTGTCAAGACAGTGTGTGATATAAATGGATTTTAGTTTCAGTAGAACCTGGCTGTTAATAGTCTAGAATTACTTCTGGTTTTCTGTAAAAGATTTCCTAAGTATTTACGACCAGATGCCTGGACTGAGGCACGTGCACCAAGCACATGTTTTTTAAATTAAAGGTAAATACCTTCTGCTGCTAGAGCTGTTTGATTATTAAATTGAGCACAACCACTGTGACAGTTACTACCTTCCTTATAAAAATTGCTACAATATACATTAGAGCATAATTTTTCTTTTTAAGATCATTTTAGGGCTACCATTTTACCGCTTCCAGTTAAAGCCTCCTGTTATCATATTTTCCTGTCATAAACTCAGTATACATTCTTGCATCTGAATTAATGCAATTTCTAAAATGGTTCCAGAACCTTCTGCATGCTTTGGGCTAGAGTATCAAATAATAAACCAGTCTAAGCTGCTGTCAGTGACACAGAGAACAAAAACAGTTAAACAGATTGTACGAAAATTAGAAGGCCAGACACAAGTGAACTATCTGCAACTGCAGAGTAAACACATGCCCTGACAGGTGCCTGATGAGCAGACTGTCACTTAAAATAAGTAGATCAAGACATACAAAAATATTGATGCAGAGCAGCATATACTCCTCAAGAAAGCAACACCAGTTATTTCTGAGACAGAAGCAGGAATGGCAGAACAGGTCAGTTTACGCGTTGTCCTGATTGCACAAAACCGTGCAATACCTTTCACCTGTGTGAAAACTCAAATAAGCTCAAATACCTCCTAAAATCCACTGTCTGCTCCCTTGGATATCTATACAAAATGTCCAAAATAAGGCAACTAAAAGCAACCAGTTAACGACTTTTTTAATATGAATACCTCAAAATGTATTTTTGATGGTTACTGTATTCTGCAAGAATATGTAAATATATTGAAGTGTTATCTACACGTTGCCTATAACGGAAAAATTGCAACATGAAGAAGAGAGGGTTCCACTCACTACTGGGTCAGTCTTCATGGCACAGAGACACTGTGGTTTTGTCATTGTTTGCATTGTGGTTTGCATTGCTCTTCATAGTCTCCATATAGACAAATAAAGAACAGGCATTTAAAATGTATGGAGACAGTCTGGGATGAATGCAGAGACATCATCTGAGCATCTGGAGATGAGGTCAGGAAAGCCAAAGCCCAGCTGTAACTGAATCCAGCATGGGATGTCAGAGGCAATAAGCAAAGCTTCTCTAAGTAGATAGGTGAGTTGGAAGGCTGGGGAGACTGTGGTGCCACTGCTGAGCTCAGAAAATACTTTTCAGGGGGAATCACTATTTCTTTACAAAGTGAGTTATACACCTTTACAAAGTTTTGAGAGGTTTTTGTTATGTCAAATAGATATCACTTGGCATTTTTGTTTGTTTGGTTTGGCTTTTTTTTTTTCTTACTTGGATAGGCAAGAGTTCAAGACACTAGTGGCATTTGTGTTGTACGACAAGCAGATTACTATGGATAGGAAAAATTCAACCTTTCAAGTAGTGAGCTCATGTCATGTCAGTAATTACCAGAATTCACTGTCCCTTTCTTACAAAGAGCCATTTGATGTTTGCCAATTTTAACAAAATTTAAAAAAGAAATAGATTTTTTACAGCATCATAGAGTAAAAAACCAAACAAAACAAACCACTATTTTGGTTTGCACTGCAGCATTTATGAAAAACAAAAATCTTGAATTCAACATTTTCTCATTTCCTTTGTATGCATATATGTAATATAACCCTGGCAAGTCTCTGCTCTGCAATCTAATCCAGCAGATAAATCTCTTATAACAAAATTGAAAACAAATTTACAAGGGGAAGCAAAGAAAGTCAGTTTTCAGAATGAATAAAACACCTGATTTCTTTTTAGTTGATCAGTTAAACAAAGCTTTGGAGTCCGCTTCCATCCTCCCTGGTTTTCTATTTTTCCAAGATATACTTCCTGAAGAGCATTATAAAGACCTAGGCACGTAAACAGATCTTGCTACCTACCCACAGCATCCTTAAATAAAGAGAACCTCTTGTCCTGCTGGCAAGGCAGGGCAGTTCTGGGAAAATGTGGCACAGAAATGTGACAGAGCACGTCACACCGTGTTCTCTTCACTGTAAGAAACTGCAGCTTTCCTTGTTAGTTTGTAAAAAATACACTGCTAGTAATACAGTTGCTTCCCACACAGGAAGAGGAGCAAAGGACTTCTCCTTCACTGTTAAGAAACAAATGTCACAATGTTCCTGCCACTTGCCAAACTTGGAAAAGTCATCCCACTGAGCTTTTTTTTCCCTCTAGCCCACTGCAAAAGGCTTCATCAAAACAAAAGAAATGCCCTGAAGACGAGAAAGGTGAATTACTTCTTTTCCAGATTCTGCATTTAAGTAGAACATGTTGGACATGACTTCAGGTAGGGGTCCTTGTCCAAAACAAACAACTCCCTCTTCTCCCTCTTCTGCCCTGTCACACCAGCAATATGTCCTTTCAAAAACTAAGAGGGAATTCATCAGTTGTCTAACTTTTCATGTATTTACTTTTCAAGCGGAAAGCTAGTACAACATGCTGGCGATCTGATTTAGTTAAGTTTTTGTTGCCACTTTTGTACCCAAGAGACCTGAGTAAAGGCAATAGCACATAAAACTCCATGAGAGTTGCCTCACAGCACTGTTACAAAAGATACTAACAGAAAAGTCAGGGATACTGTCTAAACCATACATTTCTCCTGATGACCCTCCTACACAGATTCTTAATCATAATGATCCCTTCCTATCACAAATATATAGCTAAATAGTATGCACTTATTTTATATTTGTAGCTAATATTTGTGAAGTTTTATATTTTTATGTTCAGGATACTTTTTTTTAAAAACTAAGTATTTCCTACCATTTTTCTGTCCTCCCTAAATACTTCAAAATTACTTCTTATGAATAATCATTATTCAGTGGATTATTCTTTTGCTTGTGCCTGTGAAACTCAATTTATTTCAATCAAGTAATTCATAATTTAAACTGTTGTCAGGGAAAGGAGACTGAGACTCATGAGCACACCCAAAGCTATGAATTTAATATAACATTCGCTTAAAACAATTTTTTCTGTTGAAACGTTTTTTGCCTGGAACTAAATTAATTAATTTCTTGTAGTGACATTGTTCTTTCTATTTTAATGCTTTGCTATTGTTCTTTTTCTAAAATTAAAAGTATAAGCACAGAACACCAACTTTTCAAAGTAGGACTGTGGGTAAGCGTCTCTCTTCAGATGTTTCAACCAAATACCAGACATCTGTGAAACTTCCTGCATGGGACACAAAGGTCTTGTATGGCAAAGTGAGGATTTGTTGACATTTCACTGAATTTTGAGAACTGATTCACTATTTTAGAAAAATCAGGAATTATCTTAGTTCAGTTTCATAAGGAATGTCCTCAGTAGTGGAACTGATTTGACCCATCTTCAACCCAAGCACATTTTTGATAAAAGAATTAAAAATGCCTGAAAAGTAAAATTAATCCTGCCACAAGCATGTCTTTAACAACACTCTACATGCACTAGAAGGAAAAAAATCTATCTTCTGCTATTACCTCAAGTACCCACCTACAGTTATAAATTCTCTAGAAATTAAATTTAAGTGTGTTCACTGAAGATGACTTGAAAGAAAGGTTCTGCGATGGCAGCATTATCTGTGGGGCTTGAAATACTGTAATTAACAGCTACACTACAGGTAGAACAGACTAGGTTTCAATTTAACCAGCAGTATCTCACACCATCAGTTTTATCATAAGCATTACTTCAGGACCCTAACACCAAATATTACAGAAGTTTCCAGGAAATTACAGTCATTTAATAAGTATATTATGTGAACCAAATACAATGTAGCCCTTCACGAGGTGTTGCTCCATGAAAATACTTCACTGGATAATGTACACCAAACGAATAGTAAAAGACTACAAAGGGGAAGTGAGAATTTTTCTCTTAGAGTACAGATAACCTGAAATGCTGTGCATGTAAGGATTGTAAGTAAAATGTTAATCTAATCAAGCAGCAATTAAAGCCTCTTTTCATATGTATGTAAGCAGAACTGACAGATTCAATTTCATTCCTTCTGCAAAATATTATGGTGCTGAAAATGTCTGAAGGTTGTTCCCAGTGCAATTTCTAGAGCAGTACATACAGTTTCTATTCTCATTAAACTTGATTCAGCACAATGAACATCCAGCTGCTGCTCTGCATGCAGTGACTCTTGGGAGCATCCATGGAGCTAGCAAGGAAACACCTAAATTTTATTCTCCTGTTCTATCAAAGTCTACGTTGAGTCTTTTATTCAAATTGTAGAGGAGGTGACAGATGTAAAAGTAAGCAGTTGAATCAGTTGGTGATAATGAATCATGGGACAAGATGTGGTTTTTTTAAGGTCTTGTCTAAAAATAATTTAAAAAAATTATCTGGAACCATGCTGTCTTAAAAATTAAACAAAACAACAAAAAGACATTTAAAACCAATTTCTTTTCCCTCTTGTATTTTTCTTTGATCTTTTCACGATCATTTGTACATGACTACACAATCCTTTCCTTGAGTCATTCCAACTTCAGAAAAGTAGTGAATAGGAGAGTCATTATGATGCCCATTGCTTTGTCACTTCATTGTTTCTCTTTTCACTTATATGTTGCCCAACTTTTAAATTAAATTAAAAAAAAAAGTTGAAATCTTTCTTTCTGCAGGATTTCTTTTTTATGTTCCTTATTAATACCTCTCCATGGAATTCCCTTTCATAACATTGGTTTTTCCACCTAGCTTTTTCTTTTACAATTTCCTTTGCTCAGTTGTCTCATTTCTTTCCTGTTCCAACTTCATGCTTTACATTTGCCTTTCTGGACTCAGGATATCTGCAGATGCAAATATGAAGTAGCCAAATTCTACAAGCCTTTGACTACATCTACACAAATATTCAGCAGCTGTCTGTGGAGTTCAGAAGAAACTTTCTTCAATGCCTTGAAAATGTTACAAAATATCTGAAACCAGGAAGAAGCTCAACCCTTGAGTAAAACACATCCTCATTAAGAGATCTTTACCTGCAAATCAAAACTACATATGTGCTTTCAAGGAGGCTAGTCCATTAACCTAGGTAATGAGAGGACTGAAATACATCAATCACTGACATCCAGTCTTAAAAGGGAGTAACAATTTAGCTAATACAGCAAAGAAACAAAACCCCACACTATACAAACAACAGAACTGCCCCCCCAAGTTATTCAAAAGAGTGTTAAGTAATTTGGCCAGACTTTGACTAATGCAATCAGATGAAAAAAACGTTCACAGAGAACTATGGTGGTAAAGCCACTTCACTTCTCTAAATGAATAATTCAACTTCAATTCCATCCTCAGCCGTAGGGAATCTGAATCTAAATTGATTGGTTTGAGGATGCTACGGGATCAGGTACTCTAGGTTCTTCTTCACTTTATATTCTCAGACAGAACACAGGTGTTCACTGCAGTCTGACACTCATCCCCTAGGTGGATGCACTGCAAGTACTGAGCTTGGTCTCTCATACTTTTGGGTCAAATGCATACAAGAACTGCAAACATGATAATTGCTGGCCCAGTTAATGAAGGAAGAAAAGAGCACCCCCGAATGCATTACTGTCACCTGAACAAACCTTTCAGGCCCAAGGTGGTAGGAAATACCACTCACATGCATTGCCAAAGAACAAACGTAATTCAGTGTCTGCCATTCTTCAATGCTGCAAACTCTCATATCTCTGTTTCAGGAGGCTGACAAGTACCTCAGTTGGGTACTTTATTTTAAGAGTTACTATTTCAGTTGCTAGGGTGTTGTCTGGACTTGAACCATTCACAAATATCAGTACTACCAATTTCCCTTTTCCAGGAGCTTAGAAACTGCCTTAATTTTCAATTTTGTTTTCATATACCCTAAAGACAATAAAGCTATGTAAGTATTTGTTTGAGACAACAATTTCAGTTGACTGTGTGACTACCTTTTTGATCTAACTCAATTTCACAGGAATTCCTCGTCCCAGAATCTGTCATCAGAGTGTTTTCCCCTTATATTTATCTGTTTCTTGTCAAATCCTCAGATCCTGTTGACTCTGAAACCAGCTTCTAAGCTCAGCATGAGGTACAGGATTCACTATCATAAGCTAAGTAAAGTTCACATTCAGAAAATGTGAAACCAATAAGCATGAATTTTACAATGGTCTCCAGGGTGGATATGGAGTCTAAATAAATTTTGCCTAAACCTGGTCACCAATTCAGATGTAAGATGTTCTGCATTCCGGGGGGAAATTCATTATTTCTCTGCTTCCTTCTTGTCTCCAAGACCACAAATGCAAAAAAATGATAAATTTCCTAAAGAAAATGTAGCAGAAAGTGTCTGAATAAATCTCGAGCTGGTATGTGACACTGCTGGATATTCTAGAAAACTCTTGGATTGTCCTATTATAAAATTTCCATTCATTTCAGACCCAGGCCTTCCAGAAGTCAGAAAGTAAAACAAGTCAGGCAAGTGTTCTTCCTATTTTTAGCTTGGCTTCTCAGACATATGCAATCAGGTTTTCTGTTCCCTATAATCCAAGACTTTTGACCCAAGTGACTGCATCTACCCACACTGGTCAGCTTTAAAGAAGTCACAGAGAAGTGAAGTCCTAAAATAGCCTGTAGAGAAGAAGGAAGTGACCCCCTAGGTGTTGGCAATGGAACTGGGAAAAGTGCAGAAGCAGCATATGCACTACTTGGCACAGTGGATCCATGGAAAAGAAGAAAAAAAAGACAGAGAAATGCCCTCAAAAAAGAAGGAAGTTTGAATTAGATTTTTCTTAATCTTTAATACTAAAGTCAGCCACCACAGAAAGGCAAATCTGGGAAACTCATTTAAAGGCTTACAGAAACACTTGTTTAAATGACACCATTAGAAAATTTGAACAAATGTCCACGGGCAGGAAAAAAATAAAGAAAAAAAATGGGGTTAACCACAAAATGCAGATATCCCTATCTCAAAGCAATTCAAAGCTGTCTAACATCAACAAAGCATGTAAAAACACTCCTTAGAGGCTTAAGTTTGCAAAAAGAGTAGAATATTTTGAAAATGCTATAATTTTGTGCCAAAACAGTTTGTATCTTCATTACATGTACAATGTCACTTCCCCCTCTATCAAACTGACAGATCTTTTAACAGCAGTCCATTTCCCGCCCTCAAGAAATGCACACTGGTGGGAAATGTTCCAGAGGGGATCCCAAAAGTCTTCCAAGTATTAAAGATTTGAAAATCAACGACTGAGTGGCGAAATGATCCATGTACTGTTTAGCATGAGAAGTTATTTTTGCATTGTCATTTTCTTTTCAATCAGGTATCTCAAAGGCCAAAGTTAAATGGATAATTCTAAAAACAGACTGACACCATGTACTACAACAAAGAGTGGAAAAAGGGAGCCAGACCTTGTTTTCTGTGGAAGGAAAGAGCATGACAACTTTTAAGAGTGATCTCTAACCCCAGTCGCCAGAAGCAAAACACAGGCAGAAATATAAACACCTATACTGCACTACTAGAGACTGGAAGGTGATTTATCAAAGCTCTTGTCAAGATCGTTCTTGATTTCTTCCACAATAGATGCAAAATAAGATGACTGTGCAGGATTCTTGCTATTTGATATATACTTTAAACATGATTTTCAGAACTTGCATGCATACTTTCAGTGGAAGGTGATTACAGAGCGTGCCAGATTTCGTCATAAAATAAAGAAGGAAATTAAATAATCTGTAATCATTAGAATATCACAAAGTTACTAGTTTTATGCTTGCTGGGTCAGAACCTTCAGATTTTAATGACTTTCAATTGTAGACAGATGGGCACCATGCATTGTTGTGACAGAGCTGAAAACGTCCCATTCTTTGTAATTTCAATGCATCCAGAAGTCTGTATGGCTTTTCCACATGGTTTGAAAGCTGAAAAACTCTGTATCCTGGAGGATTTTAGAGACCTACGAATGAGCAAAATCAGAAGGAAGAAGAGGATGGAATCAACTCTTCTTTAAAAAGCATTTGTAAGCAATTTCTTTTTAGCCTAAGTTTTATTATTTCTAGTGATATCATGTTTCTATAAGATAAAGACACCGAAAGCAGTGTGGGCAGCAGGCGAGGGAGGGGATTCTACCCCTCTGCTCTGCTCTCATGAGCACCCACCTGCAGTACTGTGCCCAGCTCTGGGTTCACCAGCATAAGAAGCTGTAAGGGCTTAAAGAGCACAGTTGCCTGTCTCAACCGCTGTTAAGGCCACAGAATACTTTGCCATAAGCACAGAATGGAGTGACACAATGGCACTAGCTCCAGGCATGGTGGAGGCAAGATCTGGTTAGTGGCTAATGCAGCCAGAGAAGAACTCCCACTCTGGCAAACTGTGTAAAAAAGCTCGTATGCATATCAGTGGTCAAACAAAGACCCCCCAGGTTACGGGACAGACTCCTGAATATGCCCACCCCCAAATACGCCTCCAAGGATACCTGGAACTTGGACTGCAAGTTAAGCCACCTTTAGAGGAACTTGAGATAAGAGAAAGGCGGTACACACTGTCTGGATGTTATCTCAGACCTAGGGGAAGATCAACTAACCTTGGGGAGAAGAATGTATCACTGATAATGGACACAAAGAATGCAGAATTTATGGACAAGCCACAAGGAAAGAAAGCTCACTAACTGTGTTGAATCAGCTCTGACTGCATAAAAGGTTGTGTATTAGGTTAGATAAAGGGAAGAAACATCCTAAAAACTACACAGAGAAACAGCTATAAGAGTGCTCACTGGAGACATTTAGCTCCACACTTGGATAAACACTGCCCTGGATATGATCCCATATGGAGGGGAGCTTGGTACACAAGCGGCTGGAAAAGAATTCTGTGGATCTAACTTCTTAAGGTATCACAGAATTTGCATGTATTTTAATTATATACATAATAATATTTTATAAGGCAATCTCTGTTCATAAAAATCTTGTATTTATAATTTTTTTATTTGGAATAGCCAGAACTTACAGATATTATCGAATGGGCAGAGAAAAACTTCGTATCTTTCATCTATCTGTCCATAGCAAGGGAGTTGGACTAGATGATGTTTAAAGATTCTTTCCAATCCAAGCCACTCAGTGGTTCTCTGGACACTATACAAGTAACACATATCCTCCTTGCAACTTCTGTTACCTCAATATCAACATCTTGCAGGCGGACTTTCTGGAGAAAAACAGTAAGTTCTAGAGGACACTTCAGTTTGCAAGACAACCAATCTACCTAAAGATCTGATCTGCAAAGGTACTTTATTCACAACTGGCGGTCGAAGGAAAGTTATAAATACGTACAGAAGCCTGACTTCTCAATTTCTCAGTCCTACTCTATACAGATAGAGCACCACCAAAATCTGTATCCTGAACTACAGGTCTTACAAGGCCAGTAAGCTCTACCTACAATGTGTGAAATTTGTTTGGAGGTGTAAGTTCAGTTGTCAGACATGACAGTTTCACAGTGGAAGTAAGTGAGACTGATGCTGGAATTTACTCCAAGTGAAGAAAAAGAAAGAATCTTGCAAGTGAAGAGAAAGGGCAAACCTAAACCTGCAAAGATGGCTAAAAATGTATGAGTACATTCAAGGCAGAACTAAAGTGCTGTGCTCTTCCAGGCCAGCTCTTAACTGTGGAAAATTTAGACATAAAGATTGAAATTCTACTCTACTTTCTATCCTTAAAAGCAAATGTGACAAGTAAATTAAAACAGGAAGAGTAGATACCCAGAATTTCTGGCCATTTTAAGTATTTACAATAGCTACTCACTCCCTGAGACCGTCTGTATATGGCATACAAAATAACATGAATCTCATCAGCTCAGTATCTGCCTCTGTCTAACAGAACCTTTTATTTTTTGATTGATACTTGACATTTATCACACTGTTTGGACAGATCCTGGTGACAATTTGGAAAGATATTTGCTGGGCTTTCTGTCAGTATTTCATGTTCATACAGCAGACCCCATTAACACAGAATCAGAAAAAAACATCCCTTGAATGCAAAAGAGAAACAAAATTAGTTCCTTTCAATTAACTCTGTCGATTTTTCAGAAGATTTTAAAGTCGATTCACGGGACATGAAAATCTAAAGCAATGGTTTATATATTATTTACCAATGCTGACTTTGGGAGAAACTTGAACAAAGCACATCATTTTATTCAACAGCAGAATTATATTTCCAAGAGCTCTGGTCTATTACGGGTTCCTTTGATTTTCAAATGCATTTGAACAACAGGGAAATCACATAACTGAATTACAGTTTACAAGGACAAATACTGTGTAAATGGTTTCACACAAGCAAGACAAGAAAGACTACTGTAAGAAAAGTCAGCAAAAAGGTAGTGAGATTGGAAGGTAGAATAGAGAGCAAGATCTAAAAAATAACGTTCCAGGCTTTCTTCCACAACGTATTTTGGATAAAAACACTGTGTTCACATGACTTTATATAATATCTGAACATGGCTAGTATCATCCAGAATATTCAAACTTCCAGTACACCTTAAAATAGAACTCAAGATCAGAATTAATTGGAAAGGTAATGCCTGCCTGACTTCACATCACAGTTATTTCAGTTCTAGGTAACAAGAAGGGAGAAACTTTAGTACATTTAGTGGAGTAGTATATTTAGTGGATTCAAACAGCGACACAGAGAAACGAAGAAAATCTCATGCTTTACGAAATTTTAGAATTTAATTACTTTAAGAATGTAAGTTCTTTTTTGGAAATTGTCAATTTTCATTACCGAGGTAAAAATTTGCTGTGCTAAAGTATGGAAGTCTTCTAGATGAATGCAGGAGAGAAGGTCTTCCTACTTAGAAAGTGGTCAGAAGTGTTAGTTTAAAACTTCCATCATATCAATACCCTTGGTTTCCAATTTAGAAATGTGTGCACACAAGTAC
Source organism: Dicrurus megarhynchus (assembly GCA_013399195.1). NCBI lineage: Eukaryota > Metazoa > Chordata > Aves > Passeriformes > Dicruridae > Dicrurus > Dicrurus megarhynchus. The sequence goes on from VXAD01013338.1 coordinate 109,302, forward strand.
TATTATTTACGCAATTAAGTCTCATTTGGTTCAGTGAATATGCATTCACTTGAATGATTACATAATTAGGTCTCATATTTTTGTAGAACTTCAGTTACTATCCTGTCACACTCAAAGCACACACATTACTGCTTCATTTTGCCTAACTGCACTTTATGAGAACACTCATAAGAAGATTTACCTTTTTTTGATGAATAGGTTGTCACAATTCTTGTTCACACCTCTAGAATTTATGGAACTTCTAGTACAGGTGAATGTTACAGTACTAAATTCTTATATATACAGCTTTTAGTCCTCAGAAAATGTCAGGAAAAGAGGTTCTCTGGTTTACCCAACAAGTATTTTCCTCACGCTGTGTACTGTTTGTAACTTCTACGGAATATTCTTCCTACCCTTACCTCTGTGCACATTCTTAAAAAAAACCCAGTTGATGTTCTCCACTCTTTCCCACCAGGGAAATAATCTAAGTGCTTTCAAGGTACACAAGAACAGATAAAGAAAAATAGCATTTACTGTCTTACTACTCTACAAGAAAAACCTAAAAGGGTTTTGGCTGTAATTCCTCGTTTTCTTTAAATCCTCCATGGCTTTTAAACTTACTGGTTTTCAGAACACTTCATTGTTTTATTTCCTCATATCTTTTGGTTTTACTTATATATATATCACACGGACTTAAAAAAAAAAAGTAATTTTAGAGTATTCTTTTCTGACAAGTTCATGGAAGAGAGTAAAACAAAGAAAAGCCAGATGAAATTTTCTGAAGCTGGTAGATATACAGTTTGTAAAGCTTTGTGAGTCCACATACTATATCAAAGGTTAAAATACAATTAACTTATTTACAGTTCAAAACATGGTATTTGGCAGCACAGGCATGGGAGCAGCCTATGTGCTATTGCAGGGATATCTTCCTATTTTCTTTGGGTTTACCACCTTTCAAATCATTGATTGATAACAGTTTCACTGTCTCTGACAGCAAAATGTATTTTTTTCTGTTCATTTATCACCAGACTGTTCATCAGTTTATTACCAGTATTTCCATAAACAAACAAACAAATTAAAAATAAAAGAGGACTATTAATGATGAGGAAATGTTCATAAGTGAATTGTATTTAGTGAATGAGTATGTCTGTCACAGGAGATCAAACAATAAAAACTCATGAACTTTCATGATAAAGCAAACATGATGTCTCTATCAACAGAAAAAAATGTGAAATAACCCTTATAGATATATAAGGTGTGTTCATGCCTAACAATAAAGACAGAAAGAATGAAATATGGTTATGTTGCATTCTGTACCAAACATGAATTTCAAAACCTTCTTCCTAGGTCTGGAGAAAATTTGAACAAAATAATAATTGCAAAAATAATTTATACAAAGCCAAGTAAAAAGTTCAGCAGATAAACAGCTTCCAAAAAATTAATGTTTGGCACAGCTCTGCACTTCAATAAGCTTTTTTAAAAACAGAGGTATATGAGGTGTGCTGCTCCAAACGCAGTTGTTTTTTGGTTTTTTCTTTTTTTTTTTTTTGGAACAACACAGATTATACCCCTGATTATTTCAATCCTTATTCCCATACATATATTAAAGGCTGCATAAAACCATTAGAACTCTATCTCTACATGTGTAACATTAGTCAAGACATGAGCCTTGATGTGATCACCTGAAAAAAATGTTAGAAAGATTTGGTTTTACCTCTGAAGTCTCTGCCTAAATAGATGGAGTTACTGGTTTCATATTTTGCTAAATTTATCATAAATCTTCTAATACAAATTATGTGAATTTATTTGGACAGAAATCTGAAATCCATGTGTGTTCTTTAAAAGAGCTCATTGTTCTTGTAAGTGAGAGAAAAGCCAGTGATATCTGACAACAAAAGCAGTACAAGTGGGTGCCACGTAAGTTTGAGGAAGGTTGCCAGTTAACATGTACTGCAATTTCTGGTTTGCAATCTCAAGATTTTCTTTTGGGAAATGCTGTTAGAACTCAGATTTATTTACTGCTCTCTGTTGGTTTAGTGACATAAGTGGGCATTGAAAGGGCACAGTCTTTCTTCATTACATCCTCAGTCCTTCTAAGAAGTAAGCTAATGATGTAAATAACTAAAGCTGCACTGAGCACCTGCCTTGAATCACCTCTTAAGACACCATTAAAGTACTGTCAAACACTCAAACCTTGCAACTCTCTTAGAATGATGGAAATACTCCCTAAATTCATTTTGTTCGACAGTCTGGACTAGAAACTAATCTTCTCAGATGAAATATGAACACACTAACACATTGTGTAACTATATGCTCTGCTGTGCTCCTATTAAAAACTGATCTCCTGAAAGGTAAGGGCTTATTATTATTATTACTGTCACCCAGAAAAATATTGTCAATCTAGTCAACCAAATGTCTTTTGCTGGGAAGGATTATATGAACTGTAAGACTGAAAGTGTGAATTTTGCAGTCTGGATGTTAATAAGTCATTGTGAAATACCTTTGTGAATTTCCTGTATATAACTAGTCATTTGCACACTTCAAGGGAAAGTTGTGTGTCTCAACAGGCTGGAAGATCTGACGACTCTTCAGCTGAGCTACAAGGGTACAGGTTGATCAGAGGAAAAAGATCAAATGGGAACAACTCTCCACTGCTCAAAAGGGCTGCCCATACACCTCAAAAGGAAGACTCAAATGAATGAGCTGTATTTGCATGTGGGGTCAGGCTCAAGGAGACAGATTACTTTGCAAAGGAAAGAGAGTGAAAGGGGAATTAATACCCACAGTGAACATGAGATACAGTGAGAAAAAATGTATCAAGATGAAGATGATGCAGTGGTAATGGGGGTGGGGGTAGGGAAGGAAAAAAAAAAATTGGAAAATAGAATACAAGATTCAAGGAACTATCCCTATTGCTTTTTTTGTGCTTTGCAATTCTGAGAGGTTAAAATGTTTATTTTCAGGCATTAATACTGAATGAGCATGATATTTTCTGAAGACCAAAGTTTAAAACTTAAAAATCAGCTTTTGAAAAACATCATTTCAAAGAGTCAGTATGTGTTACAAACATGCATTGCCTCAGAAAATCAGATATAGGACTCTAGATCATAATTTTAAAGAAATCCTGAAAATTCACTGATATTGTTCTGCTTTGTATCCACCCCCACCCAAAAACCCCACAACCGCACCCCC
>VXAD01013338.1:112656-168231 GCA_013399195.1 Dicrurus megarhynchus
AAAAAAAAAAAACCCACCACCAACAAAACACAAAACAAGCAACCACCACCACCACAAACCAACCAAAAAAACCAAAACCAACCAAAAAAACTCCCGGACAAACAAATAAAAAAAGTGCCATTCTGGACATAGGCCCCATTTCACAGCTCTGTCTGATCTAATACAGTTTAGATTCTTCACCTTGGCCACGCCCAGATCATTCACCCTTCAGGCCAGAGCACAAAATCCCAATTCCCCATCTACCAAGAATCTCCCCACAGATGATTTGGCCTGAAAGATCTTGCAGAGAGTGCCGAGTTAGCCTTGTAAGGGCTTGAACTAAGCACAGGACAAAATTATATCAATTAGTCATTGGACTCAACTGAGCCACCTTAAATAACTCTTGCACCAGTAATGGAGAAAGGATAACTTTTGCTAAATTGCTTTCACAGTTTTGGTATCTGAAGTCTCCTGGAAGCACTGTCAGTTCAGAGACCTCAGATGCACAGATCCTCTATTCTTTTCTTTTAAATTAGAAGTAGAAATTGCTCAACCTCTACACTGACTGAAGGTGCACTGGTGTCCTATGCAGGGAGAGGTTGTTTTTTAGGACTCAGGGTTCAAAACCAGTTAGGGCTTTCTACATTTACGTGTTATCACTAAAGCATTTAGAAGCCAGCAGAGAAACAGAACCACCACCAAAACACTGTGGCTGCATAAGCTGTAGCAATCACACCTTGAATTTTGGATTCATGTATCAACAGCATTCACGTAAACTATGCTACAGTAGGTGATGCTTGAGAGGAAGAGTGTGAAGAAACAAAGGAGTACTGTATATTAAATGGGGAGAGATGTAAGAACAAGGTCTCTTAAGATCATTGTAAAAATGTAAAACAAGATACTAGAAGATAAATCTGAAATCAGAAAGTTTAGCAAGCATCTGTTAAAATTAATATGATAAATAATTGGCTTCTATATTTATAATTATCGTGGATCTTATTTTCTATGTAGAAATTTACGCTAATTATCCAAGATGTCATAACAGGAGTTACATTCAAACACAAGACAATCATTTAACAGCCCTCTCCTAGACATGTAAATTCCCTTTGGCTTTCTGCAAGACCTCGTACTATTTCAAGAAAAAGATGCTCTAGAATTAATTTTCAAACATCATGGAGACAATTTAAAATCCCCTGTTAATTAATTAAATTAAGAGGCCCACAGTGTAATTTGCAAGTATTGACTGCAGCAGGCTGAAAGTTCGTTTTCTCTGAGAAAAACCTGTATCCTGATAGTGAGAAGGCTGTAGTCTTTTGACAAGTATTCTTCAGAGTCTTGTCCCCACAACCATAAGGAATAAAATTTTCAGGTTTTACCTAAAATCAGAGATGATGCCTTGCAATTTCAGAACCTGGCTTTATTCCTGCCAAAATTAGCTGAAGCAGATGCAGCCACTCACTTCATATATAAGCTATGAGTATGTGCCAAATACACAAGTGTAGAAAAACATTCATGAAAATAAAATATTGATCAGAGTTTTGAAGAAATGTACTTGAGAACTTCCCTAACTGCAATTAAAATCTGCAGTATCTACCGCTGAAAAAATGGTTGTGCATTTAGAATAAGCATTTGAGATGCCATAGGTGTTATCAAACACCTACAATTGCAAAGTTATTTAAGAAAGATTAACTGAATCTCTGCCAAGCCTTTGAACTTTGTTATGGCAATATTTAAAGACAATCCCACGTAACATGCATACTGCTGCTTCCTTCATTAAAAAGTCACATCCCAGCCTTCTGGAAATGCTCGTATCTTTTTGTTATCTCCTGTCTGTTCATAAGCCAAAGGTTTTGATGCAAAGCACTGCTGGTACTAAATAAACAGAAAATTCTAATCTGCATTTATTTTTTTTTTTTTAATATCAAACATCCATGCATCATATTGAGAGGGATGTGTAGAGTGTGAGTTGCTGGCTACTGCGGCCATTTGATGTAACAATAACACATAAAACAAAACTGACAGCTAAGATAGCCAAAGGAAATAAATCACCAAGTATTGCTCCAGTGAAACAAACATCTTTTATATATCATATCTGATATTTTATTTCCTATATATTATGAATTGGTACCAGAGCCTCTCTGACATAATGATCAGTGAGGAAAATCCTGGCCCAGTGCTGACAACAGAAGATTATAAAATTATGCCTGGCAATTATATGAAAAGTCAAGACTGGTGTGTTTGTGATCTGTACCAAGGCAACTACTGGAAAGTATAATGATGAAATGCAGAAAGGAAAAGGATGAAGACACTCTAGTGGAAAGTAATCAAGACAGCTCTGCAGATAAAAGTGTCTCAAGAACATGGTAGAGTTCTGTGACAGATTCAGTGAGCAGGCTGGTGAGCGGATAGTGCCTAGGAATAATGTGGGGAGTTATCACAAGTCTGCTGCGAAGCCATCACGTAACGGAAGGGAGTCTCCACACCCACCAGTGTCGAGGTATTTAGCAGACTCCACAGTGTGGGAAAGGTTAAAGGCACTGCAAAACCTGCTGTTTTGCAGTGCCTTTAACCTTAAAAAACGACCTGCAAATGGGATGCTACACCACACAGAATTATTTTGATCACACATTTCCTAAAGACATCTAGGAAATACAGATTTCCTGCAACATTGAATAAATTGGTAATAAGATGGAAAGCACAAGTATGGCCTCTGACTCAGTCATTCCAGAAAATAAGTATCATCAGCAAGTCAAATAGAATCTTACAAGTTATAGGGAAAGAATCTGAGTACATAACATAAAAACACAATTAATGGATTTTAAGAAATATATAGTACAATAATAAAAAAACAGAGAACAACAACAAAGATGACTACAGGCATGAAATACTCTTATAGTACTACATAGTGGAAGAGACAAGATAATTCCCCCAAATAAAGGGGGGAAAGGGAAAAAAAGATAAACCCCAAAAATATTTTGTGAACATTGTTGAGAGGACCCAGGGATGGTAATTCCCTATTTCTCATAAAAGCAGTTAAGAATTAATAATTTCAGTTCCAGTGTAAAAACAAAAACCTCCTTCAGCTACAGTATTATTTAAACTGTAAACCACTTTGAAACAGTACATTAAGGGAAATAATTAAAGATGGATGAGTTAAAAGGTTAATAAAACTATAATTTAATGAAAGAGACCATGAATGTCTTGAAGCAAAGTTATCTAAACAACACTGTTCTGGAAGATGCTCCTGACTGCTGCTGTGTCTCATAAGCTTGAGGGATAAATAAAGAAAAATAATGTTATACTTGTCCTATTTATAATATATTTTCCTTTTGTATCTGTTGCTACTTATCATTCTCACACAGAATATTATTCTTGCAGGCATTCAAAGGTTTTATACTTTGGCCAATTAACACAGTGCTGTAGAAATCACGAGATCTTGATGCTGGTTCTGACTCTGCCCACGAGCTCCTTGCACAAAGGTCTAATTTTCTCCTTCAACTTACTGGGATTGCTGATCTGTGATCTGTTTTTATCTCTAACTCAGTTTTTCATTTAATCTTATTGCTTAGAGTTTTTTGCCTATTTCACCTGAGAAGTTGCTACAATACACTGTAAACTGTGGGACTGACCACAGTGACCAGTCCCTCAAGTGTGATGTATTCATACAAAATACTGAAATGTAAGGGAGGCTTGGACTTGTATTACTCCTAAAAGCCTTACCACTCGGCAATAATTAATCCTGAGCTCTAAAATAGCTAAGAATAAGCTAAGAAATAGTAAAGGGCTTTTTTGAAGGAGGATCACAGAGCCCCTTTTGATTAAGAAAGAAGAGCTCAGCAGACAATAAGGAGCAAACCACAGAGTCAGGTTATCAGGTTTTGGAATAGCCTCATTCCAATTTTTATTTGTTCTTTCAAGTGTAGCCTTCCTGTCTAGCACTGTGCCTTCTTGAGAACACCTGCACGTGCCAGTATGGTGTATGCTACACAAAGTGGACTGTTAGGATGAAGGTATCTCCTGAATGCATCACATCTTTTTTTAAAAGAACTGTTTCCTTTACACTTCATGAGGTAATGGAAGTAGTAACACACGGATTTGTAAAGACCCATCAACACACACACAAAATGCCTCTGCAATCCAGAAATACACAGAAAACAAAGAAAGAAGGAAGGGAAGCAGGAAAGAAGAAAAAGAGGGAAAAAGAGAGAGAAAAAGAGAGAGAAAGAGAGAAAGAAAACAAAAGAGAAAGAAAGAAAGAGCGGGAGTGAAGAAGGCAGAGAGAGAGAGAAACTAACAATCAGGCAGGCTTACTATGAGTCACTGCAGTAACTACACTTTTTCTCACTCCTAAGTAGCAAGCCATTTGTTTATATGCTGTAGATTTCAGGTAATTCATCCCACATCACATAAACGTAACTAGTATCTGTACTTTTCTAAATCAACTAACAACCTTGCTCTTGGTTCAAAATTTCTTATTGGTTCTGAACTTCTCACTCATGCCATTCAACTCATCAGGGAGCTGGTTAAGGACAGCCAGCACACTTGAAAGCATACAAATCCATTACTTCCGTGTGAAATAACCTCAGAGCTTTTAGCAACACAAGAAATGTGCACCAGAAATTCAGCATCATCACTGAATTCTGACACAGATGGCAAACAACCCTACTACAGGAATTTATGCATAAAATAGCCGGAATAATCTGAAAACTTTGCCAAATAAAAAATTTTAATTTGAGGGGAAACAGCTTCAACAGCATCACTCGTGCTGTGGATTCTGCTTCATCAGTACCAGGTGGTACCACAGCCAGTGTGACTGTACTTCAGGATCCTAAAGCCAAGGCTGACCCATTTCTTCCCCCAGTTGGCGAGCCAGGCGTGCTGTGAGTTGATGCTCGCTGCTGCAGCTGCCAGCTGGGGCTGGTGCTCACCCACAGGCCGGTAGGAGAACTGCCCCCCTCCAGCTGGAGCTGATCTTATGACTGATTTTTAAGGCGATCTAAAGAAGAATCAAATATCAGTCTCACCTGTCATGTTGAAAAAGCCTCAAGAAGTCCTGGCCCATGCTTCAGATATAAGTGCAGAAATAGCTTCCATATGTAAACCCATACAGATAAAAAACTAAGAGCAATTTCTTTTTTTTTTGTAATACTTGTCCCTAAAATCTACGCAATCATATATCTACATAAGCTGAGCAATGGTAATTTATTCCTTACTAAAATGTTGAGTTTCATTAAACACCAAGCAGAGCAGTTAATTAACTGATAAGCTGAATTAAATGGTGACATCACAAAGCATAACTTTTAGCTAAACATTGTTATTCAGTTAAAAATATTAAGAATGAGTAATCTTCATCAGGGGACAAATAAAATTCATGTTAGTTAGTTAACTATCCTATTTAAAAATGTTGAGGTAGGAGAGGTGACAAGTCATATAAATGCTTCCCAAGTTTTTCCTAAATTTGTAAAGAAATATTCATATATAACTCCACACAAGGCTGTACATATTTTATGATATGTGGAAAACAATAACAAACTGATCTCTACTAGTCATCGGAATGCAATCTTATAAAGTATCACATATTTACCCTGTTTTATAAGTGGATAAAAGTTGAGGCTTTTTCATGGTCATGTCAATTTAAAATGTATATATTATTCTTGGGTTTTTATTCCAGAGAAGAAATTTTGGAAAGGAGTGTCTTGAATGAAATTTGAAGAAAATAGGATGAAGGAAATATGAAATAATTCCCCCATTAAAACATGACTACTATCTGCAAGCTCGAGTGAAAATATTGTTTAAATAAAACATGCAAAAAATCCCAACTTACTTTATTCAAAATTGCTATACAGATATCTTAATAACTATTTACAAAGACAATGACAAAATCTGGTTTTGATATGCAACGTGTACTTCTCCATGACCGAACTGATCTGTTTAACTTCATTGTGCATTCTCTACTTTTGTTTTCAGTATTGCGTTTGTGCTCCTGCTCCAACAAACCTCTCAGTACTCATTTGCATCTAGCTTCAGTAGTTGCACATTTGTGCACTGATGGGTAACAAATACGGAAGAGATATATCAAAGAGGTCTTGTGCTTGCACGAAGAGATGAGGTGAGCCTGACCACAACAGACCTAGGGTAAAACAGTAGCCAGCAGTGGTGTAACCACTGTGTTCTTGCTTTAACACTGTCATATATCACAGAGTTCACCAGGCTACAGGGACCTCAGGAGACTGCCTACTCATGGCCACAAAAAAGGCTAAAACTGATTATGCAAAGACTAGAGCAGCATCAGATCTACTTCAAAGAGTCACACCTATATTAACTGAAGAGATATCTATGTCCAGAGAAACCATTTTCTATGCTAAAGTCCATTACTTCCTCCAGAGCCAAAATCAAACCGGTAAATAAGCAGTTGCAACGAGATCAGTGTAATAACACCAAAGCAAATAACATGCTGTTATCTCAGATGGAACTAAAAAAATTAAAGTGGAAGGAAGAGAGGTAATTTATTTATCTGTATATGCAATGCAACTCTTCAAACATCTGCAATATCACCACACTAATTTTCTTTTCAGTACAAATCATGTCTCCTAATTTTCATTTTTACTAAGCACTGCTTACCCTCTTGATGTTACTCAGAGATTTCCAGCAGAAATACTATTGATGAAATGAAGTAATTTTACAGCAGAAGTGCTGGAAGCTTTTTGACAATTGTGATAAGACTGTCCTTGAAATTTGACCATTTGTTAAAAGGTGACTGCACACTCCCCATACATTGAATGACTCATTTTAGATGTAAGATGCTACCGTAGTGATTTCTTTCTTAAATTGTAATAACTGATTACATTCAACTAATGAATGGAACAAAAGCTATGCACTGTCTCTCATCTGTTCTCTAGGTCACAAGAACTACAGCCTTTGATTATGCCTCTTCTCTGCCTTCATTTTTAATCTGACATAGAATTACTAGAATAAAATTTAAGGTTTCTTGTGACTAGCATATATATATTTGAGGGATAGGGTAATTAAGAGGACTCCATATCATAGTTCTGATTTTTTGAAAGCTAATATTATCCCTGATTAACTATTTAAGAAGGGAACTATCTTTGTTTATTTAACAACTAATTTAACTCTTTATATTTCACACTTCTTTATTTGTATGGAGGAACTAATTAGCAAATCCAGTGCTTTTTCTTTCAGAAAATGCATTTGCTTTTTCTTCAGATATGTAACACAAGCTCAGACATAAACAACTTCTTGGGAGAAGAGTAGGCATCTATCCAGGGCCTTCAGCAACATTATACAAAGAATGTGTCAGATGCTCTGTTTTCCTTTTTCACTAATGTGATGGTTTGGCCCTGGCTAGAAGCCAAGTGCCCTCCAAAGCTGCTCTATCACCCTTCCCTCATCAGCTGGGCAGGAGAGAAAAAACGTAGCAAAAGGCTCATGAGGCAAGACAAGGACCAGGAGAGATCAGTCACCAATTACCACTGGGGCAAAAGAGACTCAGCTTGGGGAAATTAATCAAATGTATTTACACAAATCAGAGTAGGATAATGAGAATTAAAAAAAAAAACTTAAACAACCTTCCCCCCACCTCTCCTTTTGTCCCAGGCTAAATTTCACTCCCAGTTTTCTCCACCTCCTGCCCCCAGTGGCACAAAGAGACATGGAAAGTACTGTGGTCACTTCATCATTGTGTCTGCTGCTCCTTCCTCCTGAGGGGGAGGACTCCTCACACTCTTCCCCTGTTCCAGCATGGGGTTCCTCCCACAGGAGACAGTCCTCCATGAACTTCTCAAGCCGGAGTCCTTCCCACGGGCTGCAGTTTTCCCCAAACTGCCCCAGCGTGGGTCCCCTTCCATGGGGTCAGTCCGTCAGGCACAGCCTGCTCCAGCATGGGTCCCCCATGGGGTCACAAGTCCTGCCAGAGAACCTGCTCCAGCAGGAGCCTCCCACTGATCACAGCCTTCCTGAGGCACCCCTCTGCTCCAGGGGGAGGTCCTCCCCTTCACCATGGACCTCCATGGGCTGCAGGGTCACAGCTGCCTCCCGTGGCTTGCACCATGGGCTGCAGGGAAGTCTCCGTCTGTCCTTCTCCACTGACCCAGGTGCCTGCAGAGTTCTTTCCCTCCCATATTCTCATTCCTCTCCTCTAGCTGCTGTTGTGCTGCTGCATTTTTTCTTCTTTAAACACATTATCCCAGAGGTGCTACCATTGTCCTTGATGGGCTCTGCCTTGGCCAGTTGTGGGCCTGTCTTGGAGCCAGTTGGCGCTGACTCTAGGGCACATGGGGAAAGCTTCTACCATCCTCTCACAGCAGCCACCCCACCAGTTGCCCTGCTACAAAAATCCTGCCACACAAACCTAATACAGCTAGACGACAGCAGGATTTCATTATGGTCCTAATAAATGAGTGATTGTTTTACCTCTCCATCTTAAATCCCTACTGCAGCATGCAATGCATGCAAATATGAACGTATAGAGCAGAGTCCCAGGCACCACAGAGTCCATTGAAGGGTCCCATCCTGACAGTTCCTATGCATTATGCAGGAGGCTCCTGGTTGTACAACTTAAGCTTTACCCAACACACAATCATCCCTTTACTCCTCCTCCACTTTTATATAAGCTCAAGACTTAAGTGATTTGAGCCACAAGAAACCACCATCTCTACACTCCACACTCCCACAAACACAACCCAAACCACTTCAGATAAATAACGGAGAAAAGGAAACAGTATCACAGCTACCTCTGTAAATCCACCTGAGTGTGGTTATGGAAGCTGAAGAGAGATTAGAAAGTCACTGGAGAAGTAAAATCAACTATAAAGTTAACCTTAGCAGAAATGTGCTGGAGAAGACTGTTACATGAGGACTTCAGGCAGGCAAAGATGGTCCTCGTGATGGAGTGAATAAGATGAAAGGGAGGGGGATGTTTTATCCTTTTGAGGCTTACATGAAAAGCAAGAATGTTGAACCTGAGGAGTTTCAGCTGCGCTAAGGAAAACTTCGCCATGTCCATGCAGTTATGCTTTGCCTTCTGTACTTGACTTTGCCCATACCAAGCGAAAAAAGGGATAGCTTTAAATTCAGGCTTTGCCTGGATTGCTATTTTTGGCATTGGAAGCAATAACAACTTGCTCACCAAGGAGGTGCAATTATTTACCTGTGTTTCAGTTGGAATTTTTAAGCCTCTCTAACTGATGGTGAAAGACAATGTCAGTTCTAGAAAGGAAGGCTTTGAATACACTCCACTGATTTTCAGTGCATAATATTCAGCCCAAAGAATGTTGAGATCACATTGTGCATAACTAATGTCTTTGCTTAGATTAATCATGAAATTATTAGTCTCACCATGAAATCCTATGTTTACTCATCCCAAACATTAAAAACATCTATTATATTTTTATTTATTTATTGATATTTTATTTACTTAGCACCCATAAGTCAAACATCACTTCCTTGGCAATGCAACATGCCATACAATGTAATTTCATGTCGTCACCCTCAGTAATAAGACCTTATGTATTTTGCATAGCTTTAGTGAGTTGACTTTTGATTTGTGCTAGCAATGACAGATGATGGGTATTTTCCCCTTCCAGTGATGAATATGGCCTTAGCACATACTTAGTGTGGAAAATGCACTGACATTTTTCAGAGTAAAAGGTTCTCTATGAATGGAGAATATTGCGTGCAACACTACATTTCTGTCATTGCAATTATTAGGCTTACATTATTACTGCCTTTAATGAAACATGACTATTTTGCCACAAAATGCAATGATAAAAATTTTAGTCTGGAAGATGAGATTGGGCTTGCAGTCAGAAATAATAATCAGTGCTTACCATGTGATGTTTTTCAATTTTCTGTATGACAAACACAGCAGACTAAAATTGGTTTTTTGTACTTTCCTGAGGGCATTAGCTCCCTCCAAAAATAAGGGCACTGATTTTTCTGGGCATACATGTAAGAGCAAATAACTGGTAAAGTATGCCGAGAAATATGGATCTATTATTTTAATGCACCCATACACAAGGCAATAATTTTTGTTGTAACTACTGTGGACCATTTTACCCACCCAAAAGATAATAAACCAACAGATATGCAAACTTAATATTCAAAATTAATTTAAAATAGCCATTGCTTGCCTTGCTAAAAAGGCAGCTTACCCAAAACAGGAAAAGAAAATTGGCCCTCCAGATGTTCTGAAGATAACCAAAATTCAATTCCTTTAAATTAAGTTGGAAAAAACAAAAGGTGTGAAAACACCCATAGAACTGTAGGAAACAAAAATAAACTAAAAAAATACCTTAACTGCACATTCTGAATATTAATTTGGATATATTAGTAACATGGGTGTCCAAGCTTAGACTTCTGTTTATATGAAGTTTGTTTCACTGCTACAGTAAAAATTAAATTTATGATATTTATTTGCTAGTGTTGCCTAGAAGAATGCTTTTCTATGCACCTAATTAAACCAGTAGATTTTTAGGTAAGTAATGTCTTAAACAGAGATACCTCTTGTCTTAAAATAAATTCATATGTCACCTCTCTGATATTTAATTTCATTTCAGACCAGACACTTAGTTGCTAAAATAAAATAGCCTATTTAAGTAATTTGCCTCAGCTATCTTTTAGCCAAGACCTAAGTTCATTGACTGACCCCATGTTAATTGATTAGATACAAAGTGAATTATAAACCTGACAAATAGTTTCTTTAACAGGAATACCTATCAATTGAGTTTGTAGGGTCAGCCTGGTAACGAGCAGTAAATTACCATTAATTAGCAGCTGTGGGCCAAAGAATAAAAAGGCATGAAATGTAACTGTCATATTGAGAATACACAGGTTGGTGATGTCTCATTGACAGAGATAATATCAGCTTTTCTCTTGTTCTAAACACACCAAAGTTCCTATTTTTCACTTCTATAACAGCTTCCTCTCTTACCATGTACATTTTCAGTCATCAGTTTACTCCCAGGAGATCCAAGATTATGATCCATGTGTAACACAGCATTTTTTTAAGTCCTGTCCCCCCTGTATTCCCCTGTTGTCCTCACTTTGCCTGATTTTAACATTATTTGATAAGCAGCTCTTGCTGCATATGTAATCTGTGGAGATTTGCTCCTTTGATAAGGGAAAAGCCACCGAGGTCTTAGGAGATACACACAGCAGTGACTAGATCTGATTAAAAGAAAGCAGTATTTAATGACATTTAAAGGAATAAATAGCCTATTTGACAGAACTATGTTTCTACTCTGTCTTTGTGGGTGGCCATTCCATGAGACACTCCTGAAAGGGTTTAGACACTATGCTCACAGCAGAGCAGATTTATTGTGGATATATGTGGTCATGTTTCAGTATCCCTTAGGGGAATTTTTGCTCCTAAAGTGTATATTAATAAAATGGAAAGAGGAAAGCATCGAAGATCACTACTAGAATATGCACATAAAGATGTGCACTTACACATCTCTTTCTGCAAGCTTTCAGCAGGTCTGAGACAGCCAGTAAGAGGCTCTTAGCCCTGTGAGGCTTTGATCATCAATCCAAAAATACAATCTATAAATTATAATCAGCAGGGATATAAAGCAATAATTGCAACCAAGGAATTTCAAAGCAGTCCTGATGCTAGAATGGTTTCACAGACACTGAACAGTTTTTTGAGCAACACACATTTTTCAAGATCTGTTTTTCCACAGAAGATGCTAAGAAAAAAAAAAAAAGGGGCTAAATTAGTCTAGTCTATACTTGGATTACTGCTGCTTGCCCAGAGGATTGAAGAGTCGGAAATAAAATGGGTCTGACCACTGGATGTCACTCTCGACTTAAACCATGTTACATTAACCGTGTTTCTGGCAAAAGGAAATTCTGGGTGTTTCTGTCATTGTGTCTAAGACACAGCATGGCTGAACCTTCAGAGGGATGATTGAAGGTTGAAACTGCTGCTCTGCCAGCAAATTCCTGAATAGTTATACTTAGATATTTCTGGACTTTGCCTCAGTTTCCCAATCTGCAAATAGTTAGTGAAATGAAACCATTCTTTTTTTATCCCTAGGAGATGTTAACAACTAATAAAACAAAAGACCTGTGTCTGAGAAGCACTGTGAAAATATTGTCATCAATACATACATAATCTAGGAAATAAATGTAATTTTTATAATACTGTGGCAGTATATTGTATTTTAGTATAGACTTGCAGAAGGGTTTGGGTTGAAAAGCACCTTGGAGATCCTCTACCTCCAACCTCCTTGCCAAGTGCAGGGACACCTTCCTCTAAGACTAGGCTTCTCAAACACTTACAGGGATGGGGCATCCACGATTTCTCCGGGCAACCTGTGCCAATGCCTCACCATGCACACAATAAAGCCCTGCTTACGTCTAACCAAAAACTACCCTACTACTACTACAGCAGAAGTACTTTTCAGGACTCTTTCAGTACTCTCGTCAGTGCTATGACTACTACTGTGCTTTCCTAAAAGTAACGCGCATTTTTGGACAGCAGAGAATCCAACTTTTAGTAAGCGTAAATATTTACAACTAGAAACATAGTATTTAATGAAATAATGCTAATGGGGTTTTTTTTTAGATCTGATGGTCATCAAATACTCATTTAACTACTGAAAATCAAAATCTCTATCATATTCAATTCAGTCATTTCACTAAATTGTGTTGAAAATATAAAGGTCACAAAGCCAATGTAGAATTTTTGTGAGATTTACCAACACTTAGTGGACCTAACCGGAGACCTCTGAGAAAATTTCTCTGAGTGATTTCCCAACAGGTTGGGGCCCTCTGTTTCAGGCGGGTCTTGGATGGCAAATCAGCTGGTCCCTAAGCAGGTGTCAGCCCTTGCAGTATCAAAAAACCCCATCACTCTCTGCCTCAAGCCCTAGTTCCCACATATTTTAAGAGTACCTCCCATTCTAGTAGTCCATTATTTAGCTGGGCTTTCAATGAAATGGATTTTTTCTAAAGAATCCAGATTTTGTTTCTGTAGCTGATCTCCACAAACACAAAGAAGGAAAAATCAGGCAGGGAGCCCCGATGGCCCCTCCTGACTGGGCTCCTCACATGAGAGCAGCCTGCCCCACCAACAGTCCTGAGATCCATTGTCACTGCATCCTCACATCGGCCTGGGGGGCTGTGGCCAAGACAGCCATGGGACTTCATCTTTGGAAGAATGTTTTTGGGCTTGTAAAAGATTTATTATGGGATGTTCAGCAGAAGAATCAGGAGGGACCATGTTGGATGGGGGGAAAATAAGCAGGGAGGAGAGCCAAAAGAGCATGCAAAAAACACGGGGGTGACAGGGACCACTCATGCACAAACAGGCATAGTCAGGACACTTACTGATGTGGACTGTGCCTCATCAGTGTGCTCTGCCTTGTCTTCTCATTAAACCCCATTTCCAGCTCTTCCCTTGGGCAAGGGACCCTATTGTGCATCTGTGGGCACAGCAAATCTACATGCCAAGCAGCTGACATGGAAACCACTCATCATGGGGCCTGAACTGTCCTTGGAAAATGTACATGAAGACAACTTTTTCCTCTTGTTTTCTCTCAGTATTGTAAAATGGAAAAGACTTTTGAGAGTACTGCAGCCATTTACAGCAAAACTGAATTCAACAGTATTAGTCTGTTGGAATCACAGATCTTCCCACATAACTGCCCTCTGCATGCAAGAAGCATCAACAAGCATCAACATTTATTACCAACAAGCAGAACGACAGATATGAAGCCACAACTCCATAATAGCTTTCTTGGTGTCAAAAGCTCACAGTTCATTAAGGAGGATCAAGAGATGTACCACATATAAAGACAAAACTCTAACGATGGTAGCACCTTGCTTCCCAAATAGTCAGCGTTGTCCTTCAGCATTTGGTGTCTTCTCACAAACACATTGAGCAGTATGTTTGCTATAAGCAATTAACCGTTCGCTATAAGCAATTAACTAAAATATGACCAAGCCTTTCCTAGCAAACACCCTGCAAGTACTATTCAGTGGTGGTGGTGACTGGGTTAAACACCCCAATTAATGGGAAACCTTCTGCAGGGTAAGTGACCAAACTCATTGGAATTAGAACCATGAAAAATGGGCAGGAAGCCAGAGGTTAAGGAAAACAGGTGGAACCAACTACTCCTTTTGTTACGGACCTAACATACAGAAATAACAAACAAATAAGTCTGTTACCTTGTATGTTTCATTTCCACAGAAAACTCTATTTAAATTTCTTTCTAAAATACTACCAGCCCTACTTTTTCTGGCAGAGATGTCTCAAAGCTGGTTCTGATATGAAAATATTAATATATCCTATTCACACTGGTCTTCTGTGAATGAAAGGCTCCATAGTTTAAACTTCTCCATTTCCTGTTTATTCACTTTCTCTTCTCTCAAAGTACAGAAATCCTATTATGTGTCTAAAATGATAATTTCCTATGCAACATCAGTAAGCAGTCTCCTGGATGATATTATCTGCCCTGCTACAGTCACTGCACTTGATACATGCAAATAATTATCTTACCTATAAAAATATATGTACACAAAAGTCCAAATTGATTGAATGGTCTATTTATCAGTAGTAGTTTGACCAGCTTGTTTTTCCTAAAATCAGCCAAAACATTGTTTTGCTTTCTCATAGATCAGCAGCAATTTTCTATAATGGCAAGTTTCCATGGAGAACATATGTAAATTTTGTCAGTTTGAATTTTCAAACTCCTGGGCAAAGAGATTTGCTTGCTAATTCAACACTGGAAGCAACAATAACAACAAAAAATCCCCACACCCAAACCCAAAACAAACAAATAGACAAAAAAAACCACCAAACCAAACCCAACCAAAAAAAAGCAAACAAAAAAAAAAAAGATAAATTCTTTATCATCTATAAAGAAGAAACAGCAGAAGCTGCAGGATACTGCCATAGATAGTGTGGTTACTGCCTTCATATATGTTTTCTAGCTTCTACAGGATCCCAGCAAGTTTACAACATGAAAAGCCACTGCCACCAGTCAAACCAAGCATTCCAAGGCATGTATCCCATTTCTGTGTCCTCATAGATCTGATCATGAGATACCTTGACACAGACATATCTACAGAAAACATTAGAATTATTTCAAACTGGCTGTAAAACTTGTTTGTTTTTGCATGTGTTGTGGTGTCAAGCAGATTACTCACACACAAGGATAGCCTACTGAGGCATCAGCCTCAAACTTAACATGAGACTTCTGCATTGGATCACACCTCTATGTTAAACTTGTGTGTCAGCTTGAAGACATCACATCTTCTCCACATAAAAATACTACTTCATTGAAACAAGGGGAATCTGAGTGCTAAACACCCCTTGTACAGCTCTAAATGAAACCAAACTTTGTGTTTGATAACTGTCTATCATAAAAAAATTACCTGCATATGTGCTATCTTCTGTCTGCTAAGTCTTACCTCCCCTCTCCTGACTGAGCACAAGATGGGATTTGCCATATGTTTCGATTTGAGAACTTAATGATTGTGGCTGCTACCATGAAATTTAATTTTAAATTATTATTATACACCTACCAATTGAGGAAATGAGAAAGCTACAAACATATCATCAGAAAGCTCCTCAGTGTGCTAAAACCTAAGCAAGAAACTGAGATGTGACATGAACTAAACTGCTAAGTTGGATTCAGAAATGAATGCATAGGCTGTGGGAGGAGATATAAACACATTTGCTGTTTCTACACATGAATACATTTGTATTTAGTGAATTATATTTCACTGCCAGGCTCTAAATGGGCTTTATCGATTTGGGTTTTTTTTTATTTGATACTAGTAGGAGGCATGAAAACAGAACTGGAAAAGAAGGAGGATCAGAGTGTGTATAAAGATTTTGATTCACAAGCACTGGCTTAACATGGTGCTAAAATAAAACCTAATTAATTTACTGCTGCTTACAGATGATTTTAATTCTATCAAGAATGTAATAAAAAATGGCTTTACATATAGCAAAATACTTTTAACTCCCTTTGAATAAAGTACAAAATGTTTAAGCACAAGATATTTCCTATTCAAAAAGTAAATTTTAGAAGATATTTCATTATTTCTGGAGGCTAGCATCTTATATTTTCAGGAAGGAAAAAAAAAATGGATCGTTTTCTTCAGAGCTCTGCTTCTCCTGATAAAAAATACAAAATAAAGAGCCAGGAAAAGCATTAGTTTGTTCGAAGGAAAAACTGATTATTGCCATCACCTTCATCACAAAAAGCCACAAAAAGAACAAAAAAAGTAGAAAGAAGTACACATCATTAGCATATTAAGCACTTTCCCCTTTTCCACACTGAGAAGGCAAGTATTCTGGCATGGCCCCAGGAGGCTGCATTTCCACTACTTAAACTAAATAATTTACTTGTCCTGTGGGTGAACTCCTGTATTACATTATAAAATCTACTGGCCAATACCAGCTCCATCAAGTCTCATGCATTCAGAACAAGCCTTATGCATGTGTTTATCATCCCCCTCAATGCCAATCACTCATTAGTTTGTACTGACATGGTGCTGCCTCTTTCATGCTGGATGAAATTTAAGCTTTCCCACTATTGCAGCAGTTTCACTGTGGTATGAATCTGGAGTAGGAGAGCAAGGTGAGAACCTGGAATAGCACTCACATACATGTGAAAAAATATTTTCTTAGTCTTGGTGGGGTGGATGCAACTCAATCCAACTTCCTGGTACTATTGTTGTTGTTGTCTGGTTTTTGGTTTTTGTTTTGGTTTTTTTTTTTTTAATCTGAAGCAGTAATCCAGGTCCCAACTCCACCATCCTGTGCTCTCAGCTCAAGCATGGGGAAGCTACACTGACAGTACCTCTCTAGTGCATGGAAGAGAGTCTGCCCCATCCCTGCCAGCCACCACTTGCTACTGGTTTTCAGTATCCTTTTGAAGCTACTTCTCCTAATTCTTAGAGTTCTAAAATTTTTCAAGTGAGGATGTCAGAAGACAGTTCTACACCTGCAGCCATAGATAGTTTTTCATACATCAGTAGCACAACACAGTGAATAACTTTTCATCATGAAATTGTAATGGAATTTTAAAAATAACTATCAGCAAGTTTCAGTCACAGGAAAATCCAGTCTTCTAGCACACAGCTATTTCCCAGTTATATGCACAAGAACTGTTTATGGAAATCAGTAGGTATCCATTTTCTTCTCTCTTGCGTAAGACTATAAATGAGAAATAGTCTATGCTAATGATTTTTTGCAACTATCTTTGCTGGTGTCTGAGAGCCTCACAGATAATCAATTTTCACAAGACTTGTGAAACCAGCAGTTGCATGATCTGTCTGCCAGAGACAGATTCATGCCAACATGCATTTTATTTTGGGAACCCAAAAGAGCAAACACTATGGGGTTGTTTGGTTTTTTTTTGTTTTTAGAATGCTTGACATCACCAAGAGAGCTTTGCTATTTAAAACATACCTTTCCCTCGACTGCAGCTGCAAGGGTTTCGCGTGCCTGCCTAACAAAGCCTAGATTTTCAAGGCAGTTGGACAGATTCTATTCTGGATTAGTATCCCAAACATCAGTATCTACAGGAAGCCAACAGGCAGTCTCCTCAACTTCAAATAGCATTGTTAGTCCTATGCAGTGCAGATATGAAAGAGGAAATCACAGCAAGAAGGGACTGTTGAAATTTATAACATATTCAATACTAATTGCTGTTTCCAATAGGAAATAGCATTCCCCTTCATGTACAAAAAATTATCTAGCGTTTTCAGTAAAGCAAGTAATTTCAAAGTAGTTCAGTCACTCATTGATCTGATGATGCCAGATGAAACCCCACTAAACACTTCTCATATTAAGTATATTTTCATACAGTGTAGTAAATGGACTCTTGTCTCAGTGAGTATTTAGTAAAGACCTTTTCAACTCAGCCCAGAAACAGTGAATAAATTATATTAATTAGATATTTCATGAAAAATACCAATTTTGTACTGTTGGGGACTGTGACACGTTTTGCCTACTCAACACCTGTGTTGTTAGATTAAAATGTTCTTTGAGGCACAGACTGCATTTCTGCCTTATGAAACATTCTTCATGCTTAGCAAATAAACAATATATGTTTTGCAGATCCACTACTGGAAAGTAGTTATCATCTATTAAAGGAAATTTTTTTCCATCTGGTTTTAAGTAGCATAATAGAGGAAAGTAAGATTTAGCTGTAATGTTCATTAGAAGAACAACTTTCAGTTCTTTATTGTGTTATTTTCAGTTCATATTTAAGCTCTTGCTTAGAACAGGGAAATGGTTCATTTTCAGCTGCATTAGGTCTATTGAGCTAAACTAATTCAACTCAAAAGCTCAAAAACCAGCAACTTAGGCACAGTTCAACTCTTTTTGCTTCACTTTTTTTTTGCCATAAAAGCACCATCTTTAAGAATTAAAAAAATCAGACAAATGTCATGTGGCCAGCCAATGTGAAAAAAATCCTTTTTTTTTTTTTTCTCCCACATCTTGCAAACACAAGAAGGAATAGGATCACTGTGAGGCACAGACATGGAAATTAATTTCTGCTGTCATAAATTTTGCATAGGCAATTAAGTCATCTTTGAGAGTTGAATCTAGTGGGAGAAATCTTCAAACTCCAAAAGCTTGGGATTTTTCTTTATAGGTAGAATAATAAATTCAGCAGCTCCTGTTGGGACTGTGGTTATGACCCAAGTGATCAACCAGTCTGTGTCTGCACAAACATGAGAGAGCTACTGACTTTGGCTTGGGGATGAAAGCATTTTATTCAATGTTGTTTTAGGACAAATTAGACAAATAGCCAAACCATGGTGGTCTTGTGTTGGTACACACTGTCATAAGTGACTTCTCCAGCTCTGTGGGTCATGGGAGGTAAGGGAAAGAAAAGGATAGCAAGAAACTTGTGTTTAGTACTTTGCTATGCTCTATTTGCAGCAACTAACGCAGGTCTGCTTGTTACAATGGTTTTTTTATATATATATTGTGTGTATATATATATATATATACACACTCAGACAGAAATACCGCATTTTCTATATCACAGAAAGTGATAAACACCCACACCACATTCAAAGCCTATTAACTTTGTTTAAAACTGATTTAGAAATACTATAAGAGAGGAAACAAAATAGGAAGTAGCTGACAAGAACCCGTCTGTTGAAGAAAGTTCTGTAATGCTCCAAACTGAATTTGAGACAGAATCTATGACCCTTGGCATTTCTGTTTTTGTTCTTCTCAGTGCTAAAAATTACAAATGTTTTATTGGTGGCTACCTTATAAGAGTGTCTGTGACCTGGGAAAATGATGGAATCCACAGAAGAAAGAACACATTTCCTTCTATACAGTCTACAAACTGATGCAAATTTAAAACTCAGGATGGTTTGGCATGAAACTTTTGGCATGATTTCCTTCATCCAAATTCAAAGTCAATTGAATAAAGTTGCATATAAGATCTTGTGGAATTCTGTACGGTACTCTCAGGATCTGCTCTAATTACAGGTAACACACTTCCCTGGGAGATTGCATGTGTAATTCAAAGGTGAACCAGGTTATTGTCTTAGGCTGAGTTGCCGCTGGCAACTCTGAAACCATAACGAATACTGTGATCTAATGCAAGTTGTACCAATAAACTGATACAGAATCTCTGCCAATACCCAAACTCCTGTGCTCAAAAGAAGCAGCCTTAGGGGATGCTGGTCCACAAAAACTACTCAAGCCTTTTGTCTGGTTCAGCCATTCAGCCTGATTCTGGGGGGAATTCAGGTGACACAGGTATCATAAGTAGAACAAGACTGAATGTTATGGTCATAGACTTGATGAAGCTGGGTGGTCAGACATGGTAATTACATCTATGCAAAAGGCAGAAGATACAAGCCGAAAACTGTGATGAAAATTAAGAAAACAGAAGGGCCAGGGTTTTTTTTCATTTTACAATCTGAATTGTAATTACTAGTTACATAAATATTGTTTCTTTGTGACAATTCGGTTAGCTAAATCAGTAATAACAAGGAATCCTGATATGCAATACTCACATTAATCTGTTCCATGGAAGTTAACTTCAGTACTAGGCAGGACATAAAAAGCTCCGTACAGGAACACATGACATATGAGGAGCCCATAAGGGAATTGGTTTATGGAGACTTAAGAAGGTTACTAAAGAGGTAACTGATGTGTTCCACAACAAAAAGAAACTTGTAGAAAAGACTGGGGGAGTTTGCTCAGAGCCACAGAGAAAGGACAAAAGACAGTGGTCACAAGTAGCAATAAGCACAATTCCTAATGTACAAAGGGAAAATACCCTGTTGGGGTCATCAACACGAGGACAGACTGCCCAAGCAGTACCTCCTCGAAGGTTCTCACAACTCAGCTGAGCAATCTGACCTTATTTCGAAATTCGTTTTCCTTACCAGGAAGCTGGACCAGATGAGCCCCAGATACCTACAACAATGAAGAACTTCTTTCCCACTATGCTCAGGACATTAAGTAAAGTTCCTCACATACATCCATCCAGACAGAAGAAAAGAAAAAAAGTCTGTGACCCTGGAAGAAGGCAGCAATTCAAATATTGGTGCACTTCTCCAAATATCACTGGTAACTGATAAGGGAGAAGACCTTCTACATGTCTGACATTCAGGGTTTTTATCACCAGACAGTTTGAAATCCATGCATGGCACAAGTCATCATGGATACAGAAACACCAGTAAGTGCACAGTTAATGTGTATGAGTCTGGCTCAGCCTACCAGCTGGTTTCAGACTAACACTAACCACAAGAAATACAAGTTTTTACTTCATGGGGGACAAAACAAAAATCCCAAAAGGCAAAAATCTGTGGAGAAAACAAATACAGTTGGCTAGAGCAGCACATGAAAGCAATAAATGTGGAGGCTTTTGTGCAAAAACATACATTGGAGTCTCAGGTGGTAGCACTATTTCTGTTCCAATATTTTGCTTTGTCTTAAAGGGGAAAGGCTTGAAAGTTATCTGCCATGAGATGGTCCACACATTAGAATAAGCATGAACTATAATTGCAAAAATAGTTTGTTTCTTTACGCAAGATACGTTGCAAATATGAATTTGGTTTGAATAGTTACCTGTATTTCCCAATTGTACTTAATTGCATTTAAGTTGTAGCTGTATTTATCTGAGTATGTGTTTTCTTTCACGTATTTCTAAGGACTAACAAGTACATTCCTTGTCTTGGTAAGAGCACTAAGTTCTGTAAAGAATCAAGAAGCATCCAAGAACACTCTCTGGTAGCCTGTTTAGAGGGAGAAGGGCATGCTTTGAAGCAATCACAAGGGAAGTGCAAGCTGAATCCAACACAGTTTCCAGGTTTGGCATGACAGCAGTAGTCCCCTATATTTAAACATAAGCAAATACATTGTAGTAAACAAACCAAACAAACCTAACCAAACAACAAAACACCAAAACCAGAAAAAAACGCCAACCAAACAAAACAACAACGAAAACCCCCAAATCCAAAAGTGTAAATGGGTAGACAAAGAGTGAATTTTTTTCTGCTCTTTGTGCTTAGTCTGTGGTAGAATTGAGAATAGTATGCGAAGAACATCCACTTTTCCAGTCCCTAGTGTACTATTTAAGAGAGAAATAGTTCAGATAGATTACAAGAACTGCTGATTAGTTAGTAAAGACAGAGAATCTGAATAATCTCTTAGGGGAATCATCAGCTTTGATTTCCTTTCTACTTCTAAAGGTCATTGCCTCCTACCTCCTGCAATGAAGCACAGCAGTTTTGGAAGGGGCCATTACAGCAAATTATAAAAGAAATCCAGATCCTCCAAATTCATTATCTCCATTTCTCCTGTCACAAAACCTAGTAATCTGAGGAGGCACCAGATCTGCTCTCTGTCCTAGCACAGATGTGAAACAAGATGTTAAATATGTGCTCCATCTCCACGTAAAAAGACACTGCCAGACACAGCAAACAAAACATTTATCTAAATTATGGGTAAAACACTACTCCTTTATTCATATAGGAAATACAGTTGAACTAAGCCCAAGTATTCAAATACAACCGAGAACTACTTAAATTCTGTAAGCTTTTCAACTGCATGTGCCACTTCTTTCAGACACAAGACCCCCTTAATTTATTTCTGGTGAAAGAAGAAAATTAGTTCTCGCTTTCCCCCTAATGCTATCTGTTACTAATTGCAATCATTCCTTCCAGTGCAACAACATTAAAAAGATGCAGGAAACCCAATTCCTAAAGCATTTTTAATGCAACTTCCATTCTAGGCAGTATAATGACATTAAAACTCTCTGATGTACTGTGCAAATGGGTAGAGATGTACTATGCCTACTCTGGCTGCTCCGGGAGAGTGAAAGCAATACAATATTGATGAGGTGGGATCTGGCAATGAAGAAAATTCCCTTTTTCTGAAGCAGCCAACTGTTACAAACTAATTCGCAGAGCTAGCTCTCTTCTGACAAGTCCCTTCAGTGCAGCTTCCACTGACACAGAAAGTGACAGGCTTAGGAGCTGTGGGCTACCCTGGCAGAAGATAAACAAAACAGAGACACTGATGTTATCCGAACACAGAGCCCAAATAACATCTGCAGTGTTGCACACACACAGTTGGGTTTTTGGTTCTTTTTTTTTTCTAAAGCAGGGGGAGAGAGAATGTTATAGAAAAACTGGGTCCTGATTAACAGTGTAGGCAAGAGATTTACTGAGGAGTCCCAGCAGAAGGGGGTCTCCTGGGCACAGAGGGCAGCTGTGCTGGCAGCTTCTGGCTGCCTGTTGCTCTGGCAGCCAGCAGTGGGGCTCCCAGGGCCAGCTGGGGACAGGACAGAGACACGTGCATATCTCTTCTGAGCAGCCTGCACTGCCAGGCCTGCACTCCCTGAGGAGCAGAAGGCTGTTGACTGCAACACGAAATTGGAGTACGAGCTGCTGATAGAGAGCTCAGGGAAATCATGCAGATGCTGCTGCCCTGGCAGGCGGAGGAGGCAGGAAAACACTTGCTTCCTGTGTTTCCAAGACAGAAAGACCCTCACCACTACTTCTGATGACGACCCACACTAGGGGAGAGAAAAGAAGAGCACCCATTTTACAAGTAAATATGAATAAATAATTTATATGTAACACATTTCAATCACATAAGTCTATGTTGAGGAAGAAGCAATGATATATCATAAATTTTTTCCACTGCTTTTTCTAACCCTGTTGCAAGAACTTCGCGAATCTGACTCTAAAACCTCCCATGCAGAAGCAATAATGCATAGAGAAAACTTTTATACACAACACTTACTCAAAATTAACCTGCTCATTTTAGCAAGGGATGACTTGAGTCCTACCTTCAGTTAGAGAGTAAAATTATTGAACTGCATCTGAAACAAATTTGCATCATAACCAAAACACAGCTACAACTAAAGAAAAAAGCTCCCCCCTTCAAAAAAAAAAAAGCAGCCAATTAGTTTTATAAGAAATCCTAATTACTTAGATAAACATGCATGAGAAGGTCAGTCAAATCTATAAAGGAAAGAAGTCATGTTGGATGGATAGTGAAGGTTGAGTTTAAGGAGGCAGATTAAACACAGGTGGCCCACTCAGTTTCATTTAGAGTTTTTACTGTATGCCAAAACCCCCAGTTCTGATGCAGCTGAACTAAGTGTGGAAAAGACACATTTTGTATGAGAGTGAGCACCTGAACTACCTGTTTTGAAGAAGAGATTAGGATACATGCTCACAAAGATCACAAATCATAAGTGAAAACTGAAAAACCAGAGATATTAATTGAAACTTAAATCCAGTAAAAAGTAACTATAATTACCCAAAAGGGTTTTTTTCCATATAATATGGAAAACAAGAATTAGGATTAGAAATAATTAAAAATAATTGTACCATTCACTCTTCTGTTACACATGAATGCTATACATGCATATGATAATGCTTCTGCAATATGCCAGACATTTACTATGCAGGGTAAAGCTGAAACTTTTCCATTTATATCTTCTGTAAGATATTTTGAAGAGTTGTACAAAGGTGGAAGCATTAGTCAGAGACAGGACATTGTTTAGAACATGCCTTTGCTTTCTGACACTTACATACCTTAACACATAACAACTTGCACCTCACTTTCTATGTTCAGACTCACAATACATTTCAATATTTAGGAGAAATTTCACAAACACAACCTGTACTCACAAGCAGAGAAGCTATACATTAGCGTTAGTAAACACATAGGATTAATATCAACAGGTTAAGAGGTCTCAAACTTAAGCCTCCTTATGCCCAAGTCTATTTAGGACATCTGTACTATAGATTCACTGCCTGCTCCAAACTTTCAGCATGATTCACTTCACACAGAGCTGTGCCACATTGTTTAGGAAATGAAAGAAAGGAAAATGTAGGACTTTATGAACAACCCTTTATACACAGAACAGTCATTCCTAGAAATGTGTACAAGAAGTGCTGTTGATGAGCACCGAACTGCAGCTTTAGCAATCCTCTGGGTACTCTACACCCAGAGATGATGTAATCCACTCGAGCCTGGCTCTTGTGGATGCACAAAAGGAGATTATAGGCACAGTACTTTCACTCTCCTCAAATCCTGTGCAAGGGGTATTCAGCCTGTACTGCTGGGTGATTAAACACTGTGCTATAACCTACACTGGTGTCCCAGTGGATGAGGTACCAGTTTCTTCAAAAGTGAAAAAAGGGAGTTTAAAATTAGGATAATGCCCTTTACCTCCCTGAGCAACCAGGAAAAGCTGTTCCTGTGGAAGGCAGCATCCCTTCAGTGGTTGAGAAGGAGATGTTACTCCAGTGCACGTGCATTTGGTGACAGGGGAAGAATACTACCGCAAAGTCCTCTAAGGACACCCGTCAGCAATAAGGTATCAAGCAATTTCACACACATCTACATCCAAAATCTGCAGCCCTCCAGACATGATCTGGCCTGTATCACTGCTTAGTACTCCATTTATTAAATGGAAATTGATATTTCAAACAATATTTCAAATGCCTAAGCACTTGTGAGAGCATCTCTCACTGAAAGTTTCTGTAGAAAAGACCTCTGGAGAGAGAGAAAAGGAAAAATTTTGGTAAGATACACAATATGTTTGTGTTATTCAGAATGCCATGAAAGAATGAGAATGAAACATGTAAATATTTACGTAGCACAGCATGTCTTGCCAAAAAAACCCCAAAATACCAAAACTGAACAAAACACAAAAAGCCCCAGGATATGAGTGAGACCAGCAGAAATGAGGTGGGCTGACTGAGGGATGTGTTCCAGTATTGCTGGCTGCTATATGTTTTACATGCTATGAGAGATCATAAAAGATGCATACACATTCAACTCACATGAAGGTCACTTTAGCAGTTCACTTCTAATTCCATCTGGTTCTGGATTTAATTTTCACTCATCAAACAAACAAATAAAATAGCTTTCCTGTTTCTATGTGTCTTTGAAATATCTGTTTTGGTTTTTTCATTAGGAAAAAAATCAAGATTTCTGTGCTAGTAATTTTTAAAAAGTGCCCTAACCTTCTCTAAAACCCGTATTGATTTCTGTAGGAAATTAAATCATCACTAGGTTTTGAGTAAAAAAAAGGGACAGCAGGGGAAGCAAGAATTTCCAGAATAAAGGACTGATGAAGTTTAGAAAAAAGACTTTAAAAGCATCTTATAGCCTTGCTTTCCTTGGATGTTTTAGAGATGGAAGAGAGTATATTCTCCTCCCACTAGTGACTTGCACATCTAATTCTTCTTACCAGTACCCATGATAGAGACAAAAAGGCTACTCAGACCTGTCAGTTGGATTCCAAAGCTTTTTCTTTCCTGAGTCTTCCCTCAACTTCTTTTTGAAGTGATTTTTTTTAACTTATGAACTGCACACTGCCTTATTTTGATGATCCCAGATTTCATACATAAATAATTTTTTTTATATACAAAAGAATCATTCAGAAGAACAAAGATACTTCCTATCTAAGTCATAAAGAGATCTCAGGTTTTGTATTTCAACATCCTGACTGAAACACTTTTCTTGCTGCTCTAACATAGCACAGCAAATGAATAAGTGTACAAAGTGTAACAGTTCCAGTGAGAAGTTTGATTATTTATGGTCTTAACAACTGTAGTCTTTTTGGTTCCACTAAACCTCAAGATCTCCTAGATTCAGTACAGCTGCTCATAGTAGTGCACAAAGTGTCTGGCTTTGCTTGCAAAATCCTATCCCTCTTCCCACCTTCATGGAAGGTATGAACACACACGGAGCAGAGCAGAAATGGAAAGACTAGGTATTTCGCAAATGAAGTTCTTAGCCTGAACAACACTGAGATAATGTTTTACAGCTTTTTAATATTGTAAAAATACCATTATTCTGTCTGGTTGACATTAGTTGGGATAATACTAGTTATAAATTAGTATAAATTGACTAAATTGTGAGGATTATTAATAGGTACTGCTATATTAAATTCCACTACAATTCTGCCTGAGTTTAATGAACAGAGAGGTGTGTAATACAGGATACAAGTCAAAAAAATAGAGTTTCTCCAGACAGATGGAAACAGAAAGCTTTTTGCCTATAAAACAAATAATTCACGGCATTTAATGAGTAGATGTTTCTTTTATTTTCCATTCAAACAACTTCAGCAATCAGCATTCTTCCCTACTATAGTGGCAGAGGTTTATACATGGGGAAGAAATACATGGGTTAGAGAAAATGACCAATAGGGAAGCAGGAATTTACAGTTTACACAGAATTGTCATTCCCACAGTATGAGATTGTACACAGCTTTTATGGAAGCTGTCTGCCTTTCTCTCTGCTATCAGCTCTGCTCCTGACATATCCACAGATGGCTATGGCAGCAATTCACATTTACAAATAAGAGGTCTAAGTCCTGGTTCAATAATGACTTAGTCTATGCAACGTGGAACTTTTGAAAAATCAAGAGACCAGCATTTGCTTTGACTAGAAACACCTTCCTGTTAGCTCAATACCATGCAAAGTTTTTGTTCAGCTACGTGATATACTACAAATTACTCTCTTTTTTTTTTCTTTATCCTTTCTGGTAAACTAATTTAAAAAATAATCTGAAGGCTTGTGACTTGAGCTAAAAATTGTATTTCTCTTGCAGTAGAAAATGATAAACAATCCCTTGTATTCTGAAGTCTAGTTATGTTCTGTCAATTCTTTAAAATTACCTTTTTCATTTCCACAAAAAAAGATAATCTGGTAGAGAGTCAGTATTCGTGTTCATACACTTACACAGAAATTTCTCTTTTAAGCTAAATGCTCCATCTCTAAAGTAGCTCAAAACATAGCCATTTACATTTGTTCCCTGAAAGCAAATAATCAGCTTCATCATCTGCTGAAATGAAGAAATAGAGCAATGTGGGTAATAGAACCTCTATTCTCAGGAAGCCCTTTTGCTCTCAGGAAGCCATTTTGCTTTGTCTTCAAGCCAAAGTATCACTGAAAAGACTGCTTAAAAATTTGAATAAAACCCAAATTCAATATTGCTGAAAACTCATTGCTGCTCAAAATGAAAGGGCATGTATTAAAATAGCTCTAGTTCATAAACATGTATGTATATGAACAGTAAAATATTTAGTTGACTCCTAGAATAAAGATCATACAACCATAGAATCACTCTCGTATTTGCAGAAAATTTGCCTCAAATTCTTGACATTGCACTTTTGTTGTCCAAGACTTAATAAGCTTCCACAGGTAAGCTGTAGGTGTAAAAAATATGTCATAATATGCTAGCTTTTAACAAGAGCGGTGTATTTTTATTCATTTCATCACTTTCCAAATTGAATGCAGTTCTGAGAAACCTTCATTTTGTATCATGAAACTAGAAAGCAAGGACTTCCTTTATGATTAATGTGCAGGTACTCTTAGGTGACATCCCCCAAGAGGAAGTCATAGTTCAGTTCTAAGAAGGCTGGTGTTAAAAAGGAGGCTGCTTCACCAAACATGCAAACAGAGCTCCTGGTATCTGCAACAGCGATAAAATCTCCACATATATAGGAATGATATGGAATGGCAGTAAATAGTAATAGTGGCAGAAATGCATCTGGATGACCCAGACTTTGCCGCTCTGAGAGTAGAGTACTGTGTTTTATTATTTAAATAAAGCAATGACAATGGAGAGAGAACCCTCAGAAGGATGAAAGTGCTTTCAGTTTGCTTTATCTTGCTTCTTGTGTCTGGTGAAGTCAGCAGCATTTCAGTGGAGGAAAGCAAAAATTTGGTTTCTACCAACCCTGATGAATCTCTACAGGCCGTTGAAGAGATTCCCACTGATTTTAACTCACTGACAATGTTTTTTGGGGACAATGCCGGTATTCTGAGGGCTTTGCTGCTTGTTGTGTTTGAAGCTATGTTTGAAGCATAGCTACTTGCAGTGTTTGAATTTGATATGGGTACAGTTATGACACTTCCATGCTCCTTTGTTTCTGTGTAGTACACCACACACACAAAGGATAGCCATTTCATGTCGGTTTGTTACAAAAATAAATGAGATCTGAGCAACTCAATAGATATAAAGAAGTACTGGCAAATTTTGTGGGGAAGCAACAGATGATTTTTTGTTAAGGACTACTGTAAATTCAGAAAGACACAGATGACCTCTTAAGGAGATACTGGTTCTATGAATATAGCTATTTTGCACAGCTTTCCTTAGCTGAGAGCTGTTCTAGCCTATACTTGATCTCAAAGAAATGATTACTGGAAACGGAGCCATTAACCACCTATTGAATGAAAAAAAGTAATCATAATTTGTGTACACTTCTTTAAGTATCCCTCACTTCAGCTGTATTTTAAATCCTGTTCTAGATACTCTGCACACACAAAACAAGTCATCTTGAAATCTTAATTTCTAGTAGTTTGATAAGATGCTATTCAAATATTACATATATATGAGTGTTCTCATTAGGTAACACAATGAAACTCAGGGAAAACACCTCTACACTCTATCACTGTAGTTGCTTTTTAAAGTCATTGATACAAAGTCATAAATACTTGAAGATATTACATACGAAATGAATTTTTTTTCCTCCTCAGAAAAGACACACAATAATATTTTATCTTCCAGTAGGCGAAACACACCACTATTTTGTTTACTTCCAGATGATATCCTCCCTGAGGCACGAGTCTTTCTTCTGGCATCCAGCACTTCTGCAACTTGCTTATGCACTTACAAGAGTAGTTACTTTTGAAAGATGACAATAGAAAAGACCTTACCCTTTCTTATCAAAAAGAGTATTCACATGATGTCTAACTCCCATAAACACCAACATTAAAGGAAGTTTGACAGGATTCAAAGAAAAAAGCTTTCACCAAGCAAGATTGGAGGAGCAGAGACTAAACAAAACAGCAGACTGTTCAGAGAACATGTCTCTTTTTCTACAGTGTATAGATACACCATAGTTGTAATAAAGATTGGTTCACTATTAAAAATCTATCTTCTGAAAAGAAGTCAGTCAAATAATGAGGCAGGGGTCCTTAAATTATTATGATCTCCTGAATGAGGAGAAATTGACTTCAAGACCATCAAGATTATGAACTTACAAAGAAGTTGTTACTCAGAGGATTTGAAATATAGGAAGATAGCATCACTGGATAGATAACATACTAAACAAAATGTTTTAACAAATATTTTCATAAATATTTTAATAAAATATAGCAGCACAGTAACAGCAAAGACTGTTAAAGTTGGACCGGTACTAATACAATGAGCATTAAAATATAGGTATTGTATTATATTAAAATGAATGCAAAATGTCACTATTTTGGGACAAACCCCTGCAATGGTACTTTCAAGTGAATAATTTCTGTAGACAGTTCCAAGTTTCACAGTAACCACATACAGTTTACAGCTCCCCTGGAGAACCAGAAATCACGAGCTCTTTAAACAAGTAGTGAAAACAGCAGGGTTTCAGCTGCCTTACTCTGTATTACAGCTTGGGGTATGGGTTATACAAACACCCAATTTCTGCATCTCTCTGTTTCTTTCTTGGCACTTTCACTGCAGTAATTTTAGACTCATTCATATATTATGTTTGTACAATGCCCATCACAACATCCTGCTGAGTTGTAGTTTTCATGCATTTGTACAATGTCAGTGTTTGTAAAAAACACGTAGCATGCCAAACTGCATCTGGATGTCTGCCTACAAACCCCAGCCTTCAAAACTTAGAGAGTTCCCAAATTATTCAGGTTTCTGGCACTCCTGGGTATGCACTGCAAGAGTGCCCTTAGTCACTCCCTCTCCAGGGACCTTCCTCTCTCACAGGACCTCCAGTGTTTCTAGACAGATCTCTCCCCTCACTCTTCAAGGACAGAAATGAAGTAAGTAAGGTTCCAACTGCTCCTTTCTGGGGATGGTGGGGGGAGATGGGGGGAAAAAAGAGAAAGAAGCAGTATTTACCAGTGGCCAGCATCTTTCCTACCAGGAAATCAAGATTTACAGAATTCTCATTTTTCTAACATCAGACAGAAAACTGTGCCCGCATTCTCACACTTCCCTCCTACTTACATAGTTCACTCATGGACACAGGGGAGGAACCAATCCCCTTGTCCACATTTTCTAACACTGGGCTATGGTGTAATTTCTCCACCCTGTCAGGATATAAACCCCACCTTGACAATCTTCAGGCTTGTTTAGGGGGTCTAAGGCCCTTAGGCTATATTTTTTCAAAAGGGGCACAGGAAGATAAAAAGACATGTATTGCAGCAATACAGTGAAGAAACATTTGCCTGTATTTGTAAACGGCTTCTGCAAATTCACACGGATTTAGTGAAGAGTCTTTTTTGGGTTTTTTAAACCAAAAGATTTACTGAGAATTGAAGAGAAAGAAGGGAATAGTTTTAAAGGTAAAAACTCCTATCTGAAAGAAAACAAAAATCACAGCACGCCTTATGGAAATAAAGGCATTACTGTAGACACACCTGTCATTCTACTTCTCTCCCTTTGAAACAATTATTTGTGCCCATGATGTTTTGAGACAGTGATGTCTTAACATCTTAATATCTGCCATATGCTTGCTTGTCTGTACGAGCACCGCCGTTGATCCTCCTGCTGGCCGCAATTTAAAGTGATTTAAAGAGAGAGAGAAGCATCTGGACTTGATTGCTTATCCAGCCTTTGTAACAACACTTTCACTACTGATAAAGATGTACAGGATGAACTGCACTTAAATATTGAACTTACAGATAGGTAAACTGCACAGTAGATGTGTATACAGAGGTGTGTGCCCACCTTTTGTACTCAAACTAAATAAGAAGAAGGAAGAAAAGTTCTCTGGTTTTAAGTTGATTAAATATATTTATTATGAAGCCACAGTGTACACAAACACCAGCATCAAGTGTTTTTGACTTTCTAGCTGTGTAAGACTGATGTGAGACAGTGAATAGCTTGGCCTACCAGGGTTTATGTTTTCAGAAGCATTTAAAAGTCCAAACTTAAGCAAGGACTTATGAGTTGTACTGACATAATTAAAAAATAAGAGCAATGATAGCATTGTGTTTGCTGACCCCATCAACAAAATTTTTGACTACTTCTGCTCAAGGAGAAAGCTAAGGAGTGCAAAGGCCCCGTATCAAAACACATCATTAAAATATAGAAATTTTCAGGCAAGGATCACAAAATAGTTTCTTAGTCAATTATGTACAGTCATTGGAATATACTACATTTAGATAATCAGACATGCAAAGAATGCATTGGGTTGAATATTATTGCTTCTGATGGTAGTCTAATGGATATTGTGCACAACCAGAAGAACTTAAAAGGCTCCAGAAATGCAATAATTCCTGGAGTATTTCAGTGTTAAGATGAGTATGGGGTAAGGAGGGAGGTGAAAGGAAGAACATACTGGGCTTGTTTGCCATTAGAAGGAAATGACAATACTGGGTACCACAAATATAATGCAGACTGAAATTTCTTTCTTGATAGAGAGGAAGCATGTGATTTCCACTAATGTCTGCAGAAACAGGAAAAAAACCCAAAATGCAAAGGATCGCACGAAGGAAGGAAGTAGCTAGTATCAAGCACTGACTGCATTGAATGAATATGCTTCCAAAAGCAATATGTCATTAAAAAGACATCCATTAAAATGATTATCCTTCTTTATCTAGCAAAAATCCAAAAAGGACAATCACCCTTTCCTCATCTCCAAAGTAGTTGACTCCCACTGCTTCCCCTTGTGCTGGTAAAAGTGGAAATTCTTTCTGAGCTGGATCTGTTGCTACCCAGGTCAGGGTGTAGCCTTGTGAATGCTGATACTGGTAAAACAGCTGGTGGAGAAAAAGCAGCTGAATTGAAGAAGCAGGAAAGTTCCTGCCTTTTCAATGGCCATTAATAACTTTTGCAAGATTAAAATGACCAGGCTTAAAGGCAGCTGTATAAACAAAAGCTGGAAAAGGTGAATGAATATATTACGTGTCTTTTAAAACATTAGGCACTGGGCTTTGAATGAAATCCTGCCATTTTCCAAAATCTATTCCTGTTATTTCCCCTTTTATTCTTGCAGAAAACATCCTGCTGATCTGCTGCAGAGTCACGTAAACAAAATGCTTTGTCCTTTTGAGAGACTGAAACTGTTGCCTTAGTACTATAAAAGAAGGTGTCACACACTCCTGGAAGGCATTCTCAGACACCAGTTTCAAAACAGAAGAGTGGGTAGGACTAGCTGTAGAGCACTCCTTAGAAAAATTTTAAGAAAAAGAACATTAAACAATCCCTCATTTAAAAGCTGCTTCCCAATGGAGGCTGAAAAACATAGTTGTCTGGTCTGAAATAATAGGCTAAAACCATTTTAGGGGATGTTAAATTTCTGGTCCTTTGCTCTTTGTTGAACAGCAAAAAAATGCTGATCAAAATGGGAGTGGGCACAGTATATGAGTGGCAGAAAAAGAAGCAGCCTACATCATGTACAAGGTTTGTGTGATACGACCACAAACTCCTGTGGTCTGGTCTCTTTGCTCTGTCTAAGCTGAACTGGGTCCTAAAGTACTGATTTACTATCATTCACCAGTTCTTAATTTCTATTTAATAAATCAGAACTTAATTTAGGTTTTGGAAATTGTAAAGATATCCTTAAAGGGAAGTAGTTCTTGAAATAAAAATTCCTCTCAAATGGAAAAAAAAAGACATTCAAAATATTTAATAATTTATAGTGAGTTTTTTTCCCTGACTGATGGTTCAACTACTCAGTGATTTATACAAGAATCTTTTATTTTTAAATAAAAAGAAAATTTGTCCTAAAAATTCATTATGTTTTAATTATAACAAAAAAACCCCAAAACAAAACAAAAAAAAGAAACAAAAACCCAAAACAAACAACAAAAAAACCAAACCAAACCAAACCAAACCAAACCAGAACAAAACAATTAAATGACAAGGCAATTTGTTAAGACCTCACCTGGATAACCTTCAGGAATTTACCAGCATGTACGTTTTGGAACATTTAATAAGGAAAGCTGATATAATAATTGAATATTGACTGGAGGACCTTTTGAACTGAGGTTTCCTAGGAGTCATCATGCAAAGAGACGGAGATCTCAGGTTTGTCCTGGAGTAGAAACACTTCATGAAATATCAATGCTTCTGTCAGGATAAGGAAACTGCTTTCTGTTCAGGCCTACTGAGAACTCTAACAATAAAAAGATTTATGCTAGAAAAAATGTCTACAGACAAGAAGTGCCATAATACATAAACAGAACATACACTCCATGTGCAGAAGAAGCAAACAAGTATTTTCTACTCAAATACAGCAGCTCATCATATGATGCACAGCCATAAGACAACCCAATGTTGGCTTAGCAGTCAAATGTTAATATATGGAAATCAAAGTCAAAAAACACAAGTTTTATAGAAAAAAATATGATCTGAAGAAATAATTTTCTATATTTCTATTGTAAATAAAGTATGATGGTGTGGCAAAGACAAAAATAAGCCTTATAAATCTCATGTTATAGAGTAGAAAAGCAGGAATGCCTAATTTACAGGGCTTACAGGAAAAAAATGCAAACTATGAATGTGCAACAAAGTGCGTGTAACCTGAAAGGACAAGTCACTCGGATGGAAAGGATGCTCTGTAAGAGTAAACCATTCCACACAAAAGCAAACATCCTGTATAAAGGAAATTTATGGATTTGCAGATATTTGCATTCTTATAATGAAGGCAGAAGTCAGTTGTCAATGGATGTCATAAATCCTCACATTACAGGGTTTTAGCTAAGACAATCAAACAAAAATGGATTTCTCTAAGCAATGTCTCATGATATTCCATAGGGTGATAACAAAGCAGCATCTTCATATGCTGTATGCAATCCAATGAACTGGAATCATTTTCAGCCTCCACAGCAGCAATTAGCCAAATGATCTGAGCAGAAGCACAGATCCTTACACATGAAGTGCAAGAGCAATAATCAAAGGCCTACAAGCCTT
Source organism: Dicrurus megarhynchus (assembly GCA_013399195.1). Taxonomy (NCBI): domain Eukaryota; kingdom Metazoa; phylum Chordata; class Aves; order Passeriformes; family Dicruridae; genus Dicrurus; species Dicrurus megarhynchus. The sequence goes on from VXAD01013338.1 coordinate 147,051, forward strand.
GCCAGTTGAGATCAGTAACACTATATTTGGACTAGACTTATTCAAATGTTTCCCAGGTTGGTGTTCCCCAGGGCTCAGTTTCAGGGCTAGCTTTGTTTAACATCTGTATTGATGAGGGGACCTGGACAAGGGGATCAAGTGCACCCTTGTGAGGCAAGTTTGCCGATGACAGGACGCTGAGCCCAAGCATTGATCTGCTGGAGGGTAGGAAGGCTCTGCAGAGGGATCTGGACAGGCTGGATCAATGGGTTGAGGCCAATTGTACGAGTTTCAATAAGGTGAAATGCCGGGTCCTGCCCTTGGGTCACAACAACCCCATGCAGCACTAGAGGCTTGGGGAAGAGCGGCTGGAAAGGTGCCCAGTGGAAAAGGACCTGGGGGTGCTGGTCGACAGCAGCTGGTTATGAGCCAGAGTGTGCCCAGGTGGGGGTCAGGCCAAGAAGGCCAAGGGCATCCTGGCCTGTGTCAGCAATAGTGTGGCCAGCAGGACCAGGGCAGTGACCACCCCCCTGTGATCAGCACTGGTGAGGCCACACCTCAAGTCCTGTGTTCAGTTTTGGGCCCCTCACGACAAGAAAGACATTGAGGTGCAGGACCAAGTCCAGAGAAGGGCAACAGAGCTGGTGAAGGGTCTGGAGCACAAGTTCTAAGAGGACTGGCTGAGGGAGCTGGGGGTGTTCAGCCTGGAGCAAAGCAGGTGAGGAGGGATGGGGGGAGGGGACTTCTCACTCTCTACAACTACCTGAAAGGACTTTGTAGTGAGTTTCGGTCTCTTCTCCCAGGTAACAAGTGACAGGACAAGAAAAAATGGCCTCAACTTCAACCAGGGGAGGTTTAGATATATGGGGGGAAAAAAAATCTCACAAATGACAGTAAAGCATTGGAACAGACTGCCCAGGGAAGAGGTGGAGTCATCATTCTGGAAGTGTTCAAAAATTTTGTGGATATGGCACTTGAGGACATGATCTAATGTTGAACATGGTGGTAGTCTTGGGTTGATGGTCGGACTTGATGATCTTAAAGGTCTTTTCTAACCTTAATAATTCTATGATTCTATGAAAAGGGAAGTGAAAAAAATTGCATCACTCTCAAAACCAGAGTTTCTTGTCAAAAAAAGATCATGGAAGCTGCCTTGTCTTCATTACTTTCACCCAAGCAACAATCACAATTGAGGTGAATTCAGTATTAAATATACTTTAATGCATCAAAAGGATAAGAATCCTTTTGTCCACTAAAATATCACATTTTCATCACGTTTCCTGTAAAATAACACATACCAGACTTGTGAGAGAAAAATTTTCACTAGTAGCTCAAAGTGATTTTTTTCAGTTGGTCATAAATTATTTGCAGGTAAGTACACAGAAATAGATTAAATAGATTCTGCAAAATAAGACTACATCTAATGAATTCCTGTCTAATCCAGACATAGAGACTGAAAAATTAGCACTATTTGAGTGTGACCTTGGCATAGTCTGTACAAGCACCTTCTCTGATCATCTCTAGGATTTGGAGCAGAATTCCATAGAATCTGAAATATTGCCAGATCAATCCATGACTGAAGATACCACATAAATGCATCAGACTAACACCATCATTTTGAAAAAAGACAGCTTTATCTCCAGAACAATATACTGAGAACACATGAAAGGAAAAAAATACATCTGCATGACTTTACCTTATGAAAATTCCGATAACTGAATAAGTAACAAAAATATTGTACATGCTTAGACAAAGGACGTCCAACAAAGAAAAATAATCCATCTCACAATAAGAAATTGAAGCTGAATCTACTTCATAAAAATCTATTTTGCAGCTTGGGTAATGCTTCCTATTCCGCACCTTAAAAACTGGGTATGATATATTATCATACAACTAAATTAGATTCGAATGTGCAGTGCACATTTGCCGTAAGAATGTATGCAGTGGTGTTTATAGAGGTATCATATTTCATCTAGCATCACCTTTCTCTTGCAGGCTTGCTATGTGACCTTATGTCTCTGATCCTTATACTTCAGCTTCATGAAGCACACATTATCAAAATTAATTTAGAGAAAAATCTTCTAAAGTGTCTGAATTGATGAAAAGAATTCAAATATGTTTCAGACTTAGGCACTATCATGTGTTTTGGTTTGTTTGTCTTACTGTGTTGTTATCATTGTCTGCTTTTAAGAAATGCACTCTTGTTTCATACTTTTGACTAATTACTACAATTTGTGTTATGTACAAGGCCCAAAGAGAAGCAATCAATATATCAGGTTATGCAGTACATTATCAATTAAAAACAAACACACAAACAAAACAAACTATTATGGTGTTAGCCCTGAAACAGCCCATGGACTTTATTTTAAAATCACCGTTCATTTTTCAACAACCTAATTCATTTTATGGGTTCATATCCTAGCATAACAACAAGACGTTTGTGCCACAGGTAGAGGTAATCCAAAGTCTACAAAAGAGTAGAGGCAGAATTATGATCCTAATTTCTCCTAATTTCTCTTTTGCCATTATATGGTTCCAGTCAAGAAAACTACAAGGACTATAAATTACAGTAAGACGAAATCCTACTATGAGACTATGAGAGTCAAAACCAGCCGAGATTGCAATGGAAAATAATGCATGTTTTCTAACAAACTAGGTCTCTATGCTGTCTGTACAGGTACTTGAGCGAAATCAGGACTCAGGACTTGGAGAAGAGTTGAAGGGGCAAATATTCAATAATGCGTTATTAACACATTTCTTGGGGTGATAAAACCATTTCCTAACAAAAAGTAATTCTGAAGAGGGTGACAACATTGTCTCTTAATTCTTTTTCCTTTATCATGCAGCTGCTTGCAATTACAAGATTAAGACAAAATTAGTGTTTAGGTTAATGTCATTTTGTTTATACCTTTTCTTTGCTTATGCACAGATACTGAGTACAATAAACATGACATGTTGTTTTATTAATCTCAGATATATGTATTTTGGTGCAATTGCTGCAAGGATTAAGAACAGGCAGATTATTATTGTTATTATTAGTAGAGCTCTTGAATTCTGATGATAATCTTAGTTTAATCAAGGCTTCATAATTATGTATCTAATTTTTGCATTTAAAAAAAGCCTAAGGTAGCTGTATCAGAAAATTATTTTTTTTAGATAGAGACTTATACTTAGTAATATCTTATTTATATCTTTATTCTGCATGGAAAGAGTAACTTACATTTATCACCTTTCCCTATGAACGTTCAAAAAAAATTAACAACCACATGAAGAAAGAAAAAATACTTGTGCAAACCATGTATTCTGTCACAATAAAGCATTAGGTCTGGGCTAGAATATGCAGGTGATTAGGTAAACTCTTATCAATGAAATACAGGTCATTCTAAGCTGAGAAATACTTCCTCACTCCAAACCAGATAGTTAACGTGCCAAACAGCGTATCTGCCCAGGCCATAACTGTGGGTTCTTAGTGATTACATGAATGAGCTGAATCTTATTTTTTTATGTTTCATCAGAAAAAATCTACACAGTCCATCTAACACTATATTGAAGTACTGGTTCAGCTTACTGTCTCACAACTTTAGAATTACATTTGAATCATTAATGCTACCTACTTTCCTCCCCTGAGTCCTCTCTCGGTCAATTAGTCAATCTCAAATTTTTTGGCTCATAAAACGTGAAAGCATCAAAAACTGAGAAGCTACTGCTCTATGTTCCCACTACTTCCCCTGAGTACAAATCCAAACATGGGTTTATAAAATATTGAGATTAATATGGTATTTCTTAACCAACAATTGCAAATGGGAATAATGACAGAGCACATCATATTTAGTCACGATGAATGATCCAAACAATAAGTTAATTAAGAATCCAAGATTCTTTTAAAATTTGATTTGTATCAGAACTGCTATACTTTATCATACAACAGACCATATATTTACTAAGAAAGATAATATTTCTCTCTCCTTTCATCCAGAAGCAGAGTAAACCATCCTAATTCAATGCAATGAGTTTTTGTTTCCAGCTCCTAAAATATTCGAAGAAGAAAAATGAGATCAGTTTCTATAATATTTAAATAATTCAAAGCAATTCCAAAATCATATGATCTGACCTTCAGAAGCTTTTAGATATCCATGTTTCTCTCTATTATTTTTCATTAAAACATTTCCAGTCTTCACAAAACCCTTTGTCATATGTTAAAGGCAAGAAAAAGCACAGCTCAAAGCATCATTGATGCCCAAGGCCTGGTGAGTAATTGGTGAATAACTCACGTGTCATTTAGATGGATATAGCTGCATAACCTTAACAGGGGATTATACTTCCATGCTTCGGAGATGGGATTATCTGACTACATCTTCTAGCTTTGGAAAAAATGCAGGGGTCACTACTACAGTACTTCAGAAAGGATCCTGCAAGATCCTTCAGAGGAAGTGACTGTGAGTTGATACTTAGCTTCCAATTAGGCACCAGTGCATCTTTCAAGGAGAGAAGAAGAAAGAGAAAGCAGTCGGGCCAATTGCTGGGAAAATGGAACGAAGATAATTCTTCCAGAGCATTTGAAAGCACCTTGGGTCAGGATGTCTGAGTTTCAGTATCTCAGTACAGTGCTACCAGCAAACTGGAGACTCCTGAAGCCTTCTTGTTCCCTGCACTGTGCAAACACGCCTTTGGCGGACACAGATTTTATTTCACATATCCTCACAAGACAGGACTGATATCTACACTGGTGATCTCCTACACTGTATGCCCTCCTTCACAATGTACCCACAAGCACTCTAAAGTGCCATGAGGCACAGTCTACAAGATGTATAACGTGAATACATTCAACTCAGCTGGAGATGAGTGACCCTTGCACAGCACTGGTTTACTAATGCACAGTAGGCTTAAAAGAAAGCTACTTCAGATGATGGATATGTAACACCAGGAAATAAAAAATAAAGCCTGCACTACAAACAGCAATTGATAGGTACTATTTCCAGTGTCAATATTGAAAAAATAATTCTTCAGCTTTTCAGAGAGGTATCATTCATGTTTTCCTTTGAAAAAGGTTGAAAGTGAAGAAAAACATTGAATTCCTAATTTGACTACAGTACAAACACACTTCCTTGTATTTTCCATATTAATACATTGATTAATACTTCAAACACAGTGCAGATTTTTGAGAAGAGAACAGTCTAATGGCTGCTTAGTGGTTTACCCCGAAAATTTGGTCATATCAGTGCACTCTGCAAGGGGGATTATTTAGCCATAAAAACATTTCTACTATATATTTTTCTTCAGTGAAGACTAAGGAAAATAGAGCTCAGGTTTTAAAACAGTTTTTTTTTTTTTTCCCCAAAGTATGTTTTAACTGAGTGTAAATGTACAATATGTACAAACCTGTAGAAATAAAGGTTTTAAAATTGTCCATCTAAAGAAAATGGGAAAGATAGCAGGGAACTAATGGACCATTCAGATTCCTACACTGCTTACAGTTCTTTTACCAAGAAAACTCTCAGAATGATTCAAGTGAGACTAGAAAGTCTTCCACAGCTCCTCTTGGTGCTCTGTTGCTCCCTCCTCCAAATAAATAATAAATAAATCTGATCACTTTTGCATCCCTGTGCAAGGATTTGTCCAAGGCCTTGAGCTCTGATTGCCCCAGTCCCCATCTGGATCACGAAGCTAACAGTGTAAGCTGATGTGGGGTAGAGAGCACACCACAGCTTACGGCTGGAATGAGACCATTTATATTGGGGTGACTGGGGACAATCTGACCCAGAGCCTGAGGCCTCTGTCAGAGCTGCCTCTCAGAGCTTTGTGGCCTTTCAGTTTCTACCCAGTTGTGTTCCACATCAACCACTGCCTCTGCTGTAGACAGCAGAAGCATCCAAAGGGGACCCAAAACACATGAGATCCCAGACACTTTGCTCTTCCTCATCCTGCATAAATTTCCTACCACCCTTGCAGCCACGACTGAAGCAGCACAACCTCTGGTTAACTGACAATAAAGATCCTTCTGCTTCTCTCTGGGAAGGAGATAGATGGAGCCTGAAGACAAAACCCTGGCTCAGGATCCTTAGGGATGCTTCCTCCACCATAGGTGTGAGTGGTGCCCTAGCCCTATTCGTAAAGAATCAAAAGAAGTCCTGCTTAAATGATGGATAGCCTCACTGTGCATTGCTGTGCAAAACAAGTAAATATTCAAATTTAAATGAAGTAGGTCACAGAAAACAAACAGCTTGACAGCATGTAGCTGATAAAAATTGCTAGCTCAACTGCTAGCATGTGTAAGAGTCAGAGATACAGCAGCTCTCTGAACTTTGCGAAAGCTGCCGGTTGCTGCAAATCAATCGTGATACAATCAGCCATCCAAACAAATTTGTGAGACACTCAGCCACAAAGCCATTTCTGCAAAAACAACTCCAGAACATAACTGCAACGTAATGTGTACTTAGAAACCACTCTGCTTTGCATCTACAGAATACATACAAAGTTTGTCACCTTTCCCCCTTGATGTATCTGCTGCCACCAAGCACTGAGAGTAACTTCAGAAGATTCTTCTGACAACTTCTGAATTCAAGAAGCGTCTATGATAACAGCCTCGCAGTTGCAGTGCTGTTCTGCACTACTTAAGTGTTTAAAAATATATCTTCGTCCACATTTTAGAACAGAACAGACACCAGGGACATTTTCTTTGAAGATTAACAGTCATTGCTCCATTTTGAAAACTCAAAAAAAGTTTGAAAGAAAAATCAAATCAGGAAGGCAGAAATTGCAAGGCATCTCCAGTTAGATCAGGCTGTCAGGTCTGCAAAACCTGTTCCAGAGTTTACACACCCTTGTGATAACAACTTGTTTCCATTACTCTTGTCCTGACACTCAGTATCTTGGAAAAAAACTGGCTTCATCTCCTCTGGACCCTCCTTCTAAGTACATAACGGCAGAAATATGATCTCCCCTCTGCCTTCCTTTCCTATAGCTGAACAAACCCAGTACTTTTTTGCATGTCATGCGCAAAACTCCCTGACAAGTTTAGTGGTCTCCACCAGACTCAACTTCAGAAAGTCCATATACCTCCTGTTCTGGGGACCCCAGAACTGGACACAGCACTCAGATACGTTCTCACAAATACAGTGGTGGGATCGCTCCAAAGTATGCTAGAGTAACAATCTTCTAGATTCAGTCACTTCCCTCGACTCCTGCTGCCTACAGCCCTGAGAGAGTGCAGGATGCAACTGGTCCTCTTCGCTGAAAGAGCATGCTGCTGCCTCCTGTTCAACCTTGCTGTTCACCCTGAACTTCACTTTCCACCACTATTTCACGTGTTGAAAACAAAATAGCAAATGGGAAGTCAGGCAATGTTTTAATGTTTTTATAAATGATCTGGATGCAGCAGCCAAATGTAAATTCAGTCATTTTGCTGACCATACCAAACCAGGAGGAACTGTGAACTCCCTCGAGGATAGAGAGGCCTTACAGAGAGCTCTGGGTAGACTACACAGCTGGGCAATCACATTAAATTGAACAAGAGCAAGTGCTGGATTCTGCAGCTGAGAAATGATAACCCTGGGTGTATGCACAAACTGGGGATGAGAGGGTAGAGAGCACCCCCACAGCAAGAGATCAGGCAAGATCCCTCAAGACAAGACTGAGAAGAAGCAGTTGAGGTTACTTGGTTTGCTCAGTTTGAAGAAGAGGGGCAGAGGGGTGACCACATTACAGCCTGCAGCTCCCTCAAGGAGGACAGCAGAGGAAGAATGGCTGATCTCTTCTCTCTGGTAAACAGTGACAGGACACAAGGAAAGGGATTGAAGATTCCTCAGAGGAGTACAGATTAGACATTAGGAATAGGTTCTTCCCCCAGAGGGTGGTTGGTCACTGGATCACACTCCACAGGGAAGTGGTCAGGGCACCAAATCTGTCAAAGCCCAAGGACTGACTGATTGACTCATACAGTTTAGTTTTAGAAAGTTCTGAGAGGACCAAGAGGTTTGGACTCAATGGTCCTATGGGTCCCTTATGGGTCCCTTCCAATCCCAGATATTCTATAATTTTATGATTCCAAGTATACATGGATGAGCTAACCAATTTTAGCTCAAGTCAGGTATTAGTAATCTGCTCTCCCCAGAATGAGATCAGGAAGCAGACAGCAAACAGCACATAGTGAAAGGATTAACTTGATTAGATAAACTTTCTGCAAAAAAATGATATTAGTAATACAGCATTCTGAAATGTATTTGTATTTTATTTTGTGCATGAAATCCAAAGATGTTTCTTTAATTTTAACTTTTCATCTTTCATCTGCTTTATTTTGTTTTTAGAGTCTCATCAATATTTCTGTTGTCAACCTACTTCAATTTTTTTATTTTTAAATAACCCACTTCTATGAATGGAATTTTAAAAATGGAGTAGTACAAACAGAGATCTGCTAATATGTATGTAATCCAAAGAGGTGGGATATATTAATAACCAGTGCTTTAAGCATAATGTGTTTTAGCATTTACGTATTCACAGAGTATTCAGATCACATATCAACTACCCAAATGAGTTATCAGTATCTCATCCCTTACAGAAACTTGGGGTGTTTTTTTGTTTGTTTGTTAATTTGTTTGGTTGGGGGATTTTTTTGTTTGTTTTTTTTTATTAACACTGAAACAAGTGCATTATATTTTGCTGCCTGTGGCCTCCCAGTGCAAAGCTGAAAGTCCCCACAGCATGGAACAAGTGTTTTAATGGCAGTTGATTTGAGTTTCTGAGAAGGGTATCAAATGTACAATTCAGAAGCACAGCCTATGGCAACATGGAAGCACAGAGAGGAAACCCAGAAAGAGTTGACATTTTAAAGGGACAGTTTTGACACAGATCCATTATAAGTTCCTCATCTTAGCAAGTTTGATTTCTTCAGCTTTAGGAAACAAGGTAATGAGCTGTTACCGCTAATGGGGACTTACTTCCAGAGTATGTTGACTCAGCAGCTTTTGCAAAATAAATCTAAATTCAAGGAACATTAATTCCAAGCACACAAAAACAAGGCACCATAAAGCAACTTTGAGGATATTAATGGTAGCCTTAATCATGATGATACACAATACATGCTTCCAAACTGGGATTTTTCATTGGCAGAGACCTTTTTCTAGACTGTTCGTATACATCCATTGCACTCAACAGCATTATGGTAGAAATGCTATGGGAGAAGAGACACATGCCATCTTAGCTCAGATTGTGTTGCAGTATTAATCTTGTTTTGTCTAAGGCCAAGGAAGAAAGGGTGAACTAGGGTCAACAGCCACGTCAGCCAAACTCAAACCACTGCTGGAGAAATCCGTCCTGCCTTGAAATGACCTCTGAGTTTCAAATGAGCATTTACTACCATGTGCTAAGAGTAGAATTAAGCTTGGGATGACTGTCACAAAGAATCTAGTTATCAATGCTTGAAGCAATGTCACATAAAGTGATCCCATTGATACTGAATAAATTGTATTCCACAAAACAAGCTAAAGTAGAATACTCCACTAGGCATTTCCAAAGCACTGGGAGCCAACATTCCACCATTAATGTGGTTTTACTGTGATAAAATCTCATTTTCTGATTACATCAATGTAACCAAGGGCTAGAATTTCCATGCTTAGTGAACATATACTTTTTGCTCAAAGAAAATGAAAAAGCAATTTTTTCTATGTTATGCTTCTAATCAATTTAATAAATAAATGTTCCTCACACTTCGTTGCAGATTCTCATATTTAGTTGATAATATTAAGTAGTTTGCTTCAGCTGTTTGCCCTCCTCATCTGTTTTTAGAGGAGTGTGCATGAGATTTGACATGGAACAAAAATTGCAGCATTGGTTATCCACACATGCATTTGCAGCAGAGAAAACCTGAACACACACTTGGTCTTGAACTAAAATAATATGTTATTAATGTGCTTTATACATCTCCTTGACTATTGCAGTTTCTCCTTCAAGCTTTGAGCTCTGCTATCTGGCAAATAAGGATCACACCACCCAAAAAATGGGTGTGTCTCCATTGATGCAACTGGATTTCAGATGAGTTGGAAATAAAGTAATGGAAACTAACTGTGCTAATACATCTCATGGTGCTGAGATGCTAAATTTGCCAGGTAATTTTGTGCAATCTATTTGTTAATTTCAGTACTTGCTTAAAGACTTCCTATTGCAGTCACATCCGTGTCAGACTACAATATTGGGTGAAAAGTAGTTCTTCTCATTTGCTCTAACTCTACAGACACCCATTTTATCATGGTATGTTTTAGTAACAAATTTTTGAATGTTAAATAAGACAGAAAATTTGCACTACTTAGGAAATAAAAGTAATGAAAAGAAAATAACCTCATCCTTAGATTTTATGTGGTAGTAATAGCAGTCATCAGACTGTAAGAGGAACCAGCCCTCTGAGCTATTTACTATTCCCATCCTGAATAAGCTGAAGCTCCCACAGTTAACATTAATAAAGAACTGCACAGGATATTTTTGTCTTTATAGATCAGATTTTTATCTTTAAATTATTCTTAAATAACGACATGTATCAAGATAAAATACGCTGATCACATTTAATTTCCCACTAGGATATCTCTGAAAACAGTTTTTTATTCTGCCCCCCCTCCCCTCCAATTGGGTTAGAAGGCATAAAATCACCTTTTTATTCCAGAGAAATGAACATACACATTAAATTCCCTCATTTGTATGTAATAAAGGTAGCACATATGCTTGAAATTCAGCGTCTTAATAAGTACTGTGCCGCTGATAGTCCCCCACATGGAGTTTTAAAATTTCTTTGCTAATGTGGCCATTAGAAAGCATTGGTTTTATTGCTACACGAAGAAACAGGAATATTTCTGCTGTGCAAAAAGAAAAGGACTGAGCTCTCCCAAAACTCTCCCTGAAGACACAGTTGTTAGTCAACTCACGTTCTTGTAAAGTCAGTTAAATCAGAAAGATGTTGTAGGCAATTTAACAGAAATGTTATTCATTCTCTTCAGGACACTGAAACAAAGGTGATACCTTCGGCTTCCTTATGAACCCTTCCCCAGTTTATAGAGCTAGGATTAGAATGGAAGATTGAGCAGGAGTCTCACACCTCCATGCTGGTCTTTTCAGCAAGATACCTGACATCTAGAAAAAGAGAGAAAATGATGAGCAGCAAGGGACTCTCAGTCTAACTTCTGTGGAGGACGTAGTGGAATAAATAATTTAATAATCTTTATTGGAAGATAACAAAGAGCCATATGTCATGGATCATTAAACTAGCCAATTTCCAAACACTGCACAAGAATTTTTCAGCAGAAAAATCTGCCACATCTCCCCCCTCTGCTCAGAGCGGACAAAACAAGAAATCATAGATTTTAAGTGCAGCAAGAAAGATCCAGGCAGATGCCTCAGAAACATATTTCTGATCACCTAGATAGGGTCACTGAAAAGATTGCCTATAGGGGTTATGGCTTTAGGAACTTCAGAAAAACACCTGTAAGAAATTATGCTGAAGTAGTTCTAGTGGCAGGGTAGATAAAGCATGTCTCTTTTCACAGCATACCTCAATTTATCCTGTTCTCACAGAAGAAAGTAAGTGTAGGACTTCTAAAAAATTGTCACCATATTCTTATTTAAGACAATTTTGGATTTGAACTGAATAATTTAAAAAAGTACATGGCTTCCAAGAAGTATCACTTTGCAGCCAGCTGCATCAAGGACAGAGCAAAATTAAAGTCATCACATCCAAACCCAAAGGGACACCTTTAAATACTGCTCTGCTTGCCTAACAGCATTTTGGGCAATCTTGATACCTGATCTATCCATCCTTCAGCCAGAGGGAGCTGACCTCTCCCTCAGCTGGCTCAGTCAAGCTGAATTGCATTTGACAATTTGGTTGTCACCGTTACTGCCATCATAACCTGGCACCACTACTGCTTCTGTGAGCATGGGCTAAGCAGACAAATATCTGAAAACTTCTCTGAGTAATGCAGTTCAGGAAGAGCGCCAGCAGAGAGGTGGGCAAAAATGTAGAGAGAAAAAACTGAAAAAAGCTGTAGTATTATGGCTGGGTTGTGCAGATCTTCACAGTTTTAATGTGATAGTGCACAATCTGGAACTAGGAAAAATACTGTTCATCAAACCCGTTCATCTCCTGCATAAGACACCACCTAATAATTTGAAGTACTGAACACATAAGTTTAATAAGAATGTATTTGGAAGATGCCTTCTGCTACTCAGAACACTAAGAAAACACTACATACAATCATAGAAAAGTCAGTCTGAAAGGTCCTCAGGTTACCCTGCAATTAGTTTATCCAGTTGTTTTGGGCTCTCTTTTTAGCTATGTGCAAAGACGAACATCCAGCCGCTGCACTGCAAAATAGCTGTGATATTTCATCACAACAGAGCCAGCAGCAACATGCCACACCAATTCAGTACAGCAGGATGATAAAAAAAATGGCATCCTTCTGAAACAAAACAGTGCATCCTCCCTAAATTCCTAATTATGATGGCTCAGTAAGTTGCTCTCTCTCCTCTCTGCATTTACAAGCAACAGGTGAAGAAAAAGGTAAAAGAAAAACAGTGTTTCACTCAATCGCCTTCTCACTAATGTAAAGTTAGCCTGATGATTGTTTTAATTACATTAAAGAATCCTGATATCTTCTTCAGTAACTTCCTTGACACTGTTAAAAGCACTTTGTCAGACTGTTTCATGTCATTATATTACTTGGGGGATCAAAGATATTTTTGATGAAGTGATTTTATTTCATGCTTTATTACCAGCTTTGACATAAATTTCCAGCGAGCCCCAAGGGCATTTCTTTTTACACTGTAGCATAGTCTTGTTAGCAATTCAGGTGGAATAAAACCACTCAGCTTCACTTTATGGTTTTGTGCCCTGAATTTTTCACATGGAACCCTCTCAAACAGGAACGGTATAGCAGAACAACATTAAAATCTTATGCTCTTAGCACAAGATTCTACTAATACATTGTACCTATAATCCCTTGATTGTATGATTTCTACACTTAGTAGCATTTTACAATTATTTAAAAATAATACTGTGTTCAGAACAAGTCCTAAATTTTTCTTCTGTTACTATACATCAAAAATACTACTTTTTTTAAAAAAAATGTTTGTTTCTCTGGAACTGGCTGTAAATCATCACTTATGCAGTCACAAATTAGGAATCTTGCATTTACTTTCTGATAAGCAAGTTAAATGCAATGTTTCATATATTATCAATTAAAGACCAATGGTAAATGGCGCCACTTGCAACCTCTTGTAGGTACCCATACCAGAAGAGGCTGAACCTCAACGAGAAGCAGAGATCAAGGCAAAACCTTCTGTGTGTGGAAGAAACGTAAAATCCTGGAGTACTCCTCTGATACCTCATCTTTGTTGCTGTAACCTGTTGGCCATGGGGCACAGAAGAAGGCAAAACCTCACTGCACTATCTAAGATGAAGGTAGAGACACTAATAAAAGCTGGGTTTAGGGAAAACACTGAAAATAATATCGAGGTGCAAGAGGATTAAAAACCTGTGGTAGTTCCTTATTTTAAACAGCCAGGTATTTTTCTACTGTAGCTGCAGCATCAAGACTGAAAATTTAACATTATCTTTTCTATCATGTCTTTTTTTTAAAAAAAGCACTCACATGGTAGTGACATACCTAGGAAGAAAAATCATTTGGTTTTATCCACTAAAATTCTCTGGTTTGAAATAAGAAACTTTGCATCCACAGAGCCCTTTCCAACCTGAAAATCAAAACTATTTTTTCCCTTTACATGACATTAGTAGATTACAGCCTCTGCCATCAAAATGGCACTGATGTGTCTACCTCTTACACATAGGTTTTTCCATGGAAACATGACTTCCTCCACTATGCTCTTTGTTTTTATCCCTCCCTCTATTTTTTTCTAAATTTGGAATATATTTCTTCTTGTGGAAACTGATTTGGTGCTACATCTCTCCCAAGTCAGTGGCCATCAACCCCAGTCATACTCATGATTGGGGCAAACAAGCTAACAAGCTCTGATTCACCCTGGATCACATAAAAAAATGTACACTGCACCAAAGAATTAACCACAGAGTTCTTTATATAAAATGGAAAAATCATTATCAACTTCTACATTTCGTTTCCTTTCAGAAGAAATGAACTGCCATAATCTGTCAGAAAATCCTTACACATGAACATGCCCAGTTGCCACACTAACAGGGATCAGCTCAACTCATTGCTGATGAGAAGCATGACTTCAAGAACTAAGCAGCTTTTGAGAATGTGCAGCCTCCAAAAGGCATGTTATCAGTTCTTCAACATCAGCTGTGAAATGCCATCACCATTCTGCCATTGCTTGGTTATAGAATGTGAAGTACTAGAGGCACAGCTGACAGCTAAGGAGAGTAATGGAAGCACACCTGTGCAAAGGCATTACAAAGCTACATTGCAGCACCCATTGCTCCCTCAGTTTGGGGTGTAAGATGAATTTTTTTACATTAAAGCGGGAGACTGCAAAGACACAGCAATGCCCTAGCCCCAGGTTTCTTTCCTGCCACCCTTAAATGGTGAAACTGATGGCCCAAGGAGCAGAACACAGATCAGAAAGCTGAATCTTTCTCTTTGCTGGAAATAATGGCCTTTGTGCTTCGAAGGACAAAAAATACACCCCAGAAAACTTGTGAATCAGTATAAGAAGATGCAACATGTATTACAAAGGTGTCTTTCTGACAGGAACACAGAAGTTTATCAAATAATTTCTTTCTGAATAAAACTTACATGCAGGCATAAAACTCATCTGTATTTCACACCATACACAGCATCCCACCATACACAGCGGTGTGACTAGTTTTTCTGTTAGTGAATTTATAAAAAGATTCTCACATTGACTGATACTTTCTCCATGCTGGTGTGTCACTCTGATCTTAAGGGCTTCCCCAAATGCATCAAATCCTCCTGAGGAATGCATCGTTTTGGCTCATTCATTATTACTATTTAACTCAGTAAGGTGAGTGCAGATACAGGTAAACTACCACCCTAACTTTACTGCCAGTAATGTGCATACTATTTTCAAAAACATTTGGTATACCACCTCAGTAATGGTAACTGTATGCATTAGGATCTGTTTCAAGAATCTCAGTTTTTCAATCAAGACTTAGTAAACCTGTCCTCTCATTTTGTTGCAGTTTGAAAGGTGGATATTGTAAATTAACTAAAATAATAATCAGAATTCTTATCTATTAAGCATAAGCTAGAAGACCTCACTGCCAACTGGACATGAAAAGAGTAGCAAAGAGCAAAAAAACTCTTAACATTTTGACTGCTTTTGTGTTTAGATTTTTGCTCATTTTCTCATTGATAGTAAATAAAATAACATAAAAACTCAGGGTTCCAACCCTTATGCTTCTGTTTTTGAAGACCATGACACAAACTAACATTATCCTCTCACGATTATGGCACACAAATCCACCTTTCCAAGTATTTTTAAAAATCCTTTATCAAAAGTATCTCTCCTGAAATATAGGACTATTCTATCAGTCCAATAACCTTTTTTTTTTTTTTAATTTCCGCAATCCATTTGAGAAAGAAAATTACCTCCAAAAGATACAACTTTCTTCTCTCTT
The DNA here is from genome assembly GCA_013399195.1 of Dicrurus megarhynchus. Classification (NCBI taxonomy): domain Eukaryota; kingdom Metazoa; phylum Chordata; class Aves; order Passeriformes; family Dicruridae; genus Dicrurus; species Dicrurus megarhynchus. Next base: position 162,622 of record VXAD01013338.1, read on the forward strand.
ATAATCACCTTTTCTCACAGTAGGGGCTCCAGAAGTATAAACATTTACTGTTTAATAATGAACACACTTCATTCTTCCACCATTCTGGAGAAGCAATATCCTTCACTCAATTTGCCAAAACGGATTTTTAAAAATTATCCTGAAATAAAATTATATTTGGTAATCAAGTAGCAATGCAATTATAGTGGATGTAAGCCCTTGAACCAAGTACTTTAATAAAGCATGCCTGGTATTTCCCAGTCTTTATTCCTATAGACACCTTCTTTACAGACATATCCAAACTTGCTGTAGCAGGAGAAATACTGTCCACCCTTTTTATTCACATACATCAGCCCAGTCAGAATTTCCTATGTATGTACTGTCACATTCAAAAGACACTGTGTCTCATTCTAATGAGCTATTTTTCAGGTTTTTCATTTTCCCTTGGGTTACCTTACGCATTCTTGGTAGGGCAATTAAACAAAAATAATTAATAAAAAGAAGATCTAGTTTTTCATTTGGTAAGAAATTTAGTGTCTGATCTCTCTAATCTTCCACCAGTTCAGGAGCTACTGACTACTTAGACTACTGCCCAGGTCAGGTAAATTTTCCTCTTTGTTTGGTAGAGCTGAGCTGGCATTTTTGCCAAGCTGCATGTTGGGAAAGAACAGCCAAAACATTTCCCCCAGCGTTTCTTGTGGTTGACTTTGTTTCCTTTCCTCTGCCTTACAAGCCTAGTTATTTACATGCAAGACAGATTCATTAGGAAAAAATTTACTAGTCTTATTAAGGAAAAAAAAAAGGTGTGTAATTTGTTGCTTTTCAAATGTTTCATACAGTACTTTTACACTTGCACATCTATAAATCTGTGGTGTTAAAACTTAATGCACATTACAGACCTTTTGTTATTCAGTCCTCTTCTACCTCCATTTATTTATTTATTGATTTATTTTTCTTGAGCATATTGCCCATTTCTTGATCGCATGGCATGTATTATGTCTGTTTCAAGCAGAAGTACAACATCTGCAGCCTCTCCGAGGGCACAGTGCCCTCTGAGTGAAGTCTTTAGCATGATGTAATTCATTCATTCATTTTTTAAGAACCCAAAACATTGTTCTAAAATGTCTGGATTTTTAAAATCTAATCTGACCATCTCAGGAGAATGACAGTTCTGCACAAAGCCACACTCTCTGCATATGTGCTCAAAGCACTTCTTAGTCCTTACTTCAGACAGGAAGGCATTAGGCAGTGTGTTAGCATGTTTTAAGTATATTGAAACAGCAAGGAATGTGCTACAGGAAGTAACTTATTAGAGGAAAAAAACGGGAGCAGTGAAGGGTGAGCTAATGACACAAGTGGTAAAAATCTTCTCCAATAAATTATTTCAATCTGTACTTCCAATACAGCTCCTAGTACTCTATGTGCCTATCAGAAAATGAAAAACTGAGAAAACTGAATTATAAAACCACACCTAAACATGAGGGTATTTGGGAAGTGGGTTAAAACAGGAATACATGCCTGGAAGAAAAGCACAAACTGGATGCATCTACAAATGGTCCTAGCTTACCTAAATTAAATGAGACCACTGTGGCCAGAGCTCTATCCAATGTCAGTTCATGCAGCTGAGCACTGCTCATCATTTCAACAGGGTGGAAAAAGAACATAACCTACCTGCTGAGTAACTCCTTTCAGTACCTATTTAAAACACAGTAATTTCAAGACCAAACAAAGATCCTTGCCTTCATGCAATCCTAGATTTCAGTGTTTATTTAGATTCATCACTGTGAAAGCACTGACGCTACATTTCAAATTGTACCCACAGGGTAAGAACTTTAAAATTCTCATTGAAAAATCATGGAAGTAATTGAAAAGTTTTTGCCTTTTATTAGAAATGTCCAGGTAATTTCACAGTGAATTTCTGTGTGTGTAAAAGAGGCAATCTTTGCTATCTCTCATCCTCACCAGTTCAGGAAAAAGCTTACCCTGGAACTTAATGGTCATTTAGTTCTTTTGTTCTGGTAGACTAAAATAAAGTATAGAAATGAAAAAGACGTAATAGTGTTTTATATTTTCTTACTCTAACTACATTTACGATGTACACTGAAAAAGAGTTTGACAATGATAGATAAAGCATATAATAATAAAAATGTGCCATAACATACCAGGCTTTGCAAAGTTTATTTTGTTATTGAGAGCATTGTCTGTGGAGAAAAGCTGTATAGAAAAGGGTCTAGTGAACGTCTGCTTAGAAACAATATTGCAAGAGCCCTTAAGACCACTTAATCCAATTGGAAACTGGGCAATTAAAAAAAATGAGCTTAGAATATTGTACTTGCCTTTCCAATGTTTTTGGATTTAAAGGAGCACCTTGCATTTAGAAAAAGAAAAGTTTCTTCTTTATTTTGTGAAGGAAAACATGAAATATAAAAGAATACTTTGTATACAGGAAAATATTTATACTACTCCTCTGGTAATTTAATGCTGCTGTTATTACACTCTTTCCTTGATGACAGGAGAATTTCCTCAGGTTGGCTGATGGAATTCAGACCATGGGCCCCTATTCTTATGTCAGTCGCTTTAAATGCATTAAATAATAAAAGACAAAGATAAGAAGCCAAATTTTAAGCTTTTTTAGGGAGCCTTGAAGATGCTGATGTATGCATTTCCCTCTCCAGTCAACAAGGACTGCTCGTGAGCTGAGAGAGGAGCCAGAGTCCCACCTTCTTTGCTGTGGTCTTTCCCACACCTTGCACACCCTCTGTGCAGAGCTTGCTTATCTCCGGTTATTTTCCCTGCTCTTTTTAACTCTGCGGGGTCCAGTCACTATCTTTCCCTAACAGGTTATAGCTGTAGCTCCAGAACATCATCTTTAGTCAGCTCTTTTAATAATTAATCACAATGTTCATCCTTAATATGCAATTAAGAGAAACCAAACACATGGGGCAACATATGTCTGCCAAAAAAGAAATACTGCGGTCTACGCCCCCTCACCCCTGACCCACTGGAATTGAGAATGACAGTAAAACTCCCCACATCCGAGTTCTCACACTTTGGCAAAATTATGTTCTCCTAAAAGCATTGGACTTGTACAGTTTGCACATTCTCATGAGTGCTTCTGGGGTTGGGGGTGGGGGGAAGCCTTTACGAAAAAATCAACACCACCTTCTGTTTCATTTTGCATAAGATAAAACTTGGATTTCTGAAAAATCAAAATATAACTTTCTTTTGTTCTTTGGAGATGCTCACAACATACCCCCCAGCAGCCATACATCTGGTTTGGAAACAGAAATATTTTTCGACTGTAGCCCCTTCCTGTGAGGATGTGAAAAATACCTCCTAGGATACACAGTATGGTCATTTGTGAATCATATATACAATAACTATACCTACAACATATGTCTGCTAAGTGCAATGTCATATGCTACACTACTGCTCGAGCATCTTGCAGTAGTAAGAACTGACCTAATTTCCAAGCTACTCACACAAAATCAAATGGTTCTATCAAACATTACCATCTAATACACTGTCACACTAGCCATGCTTTACCTTGCTGCATACTAATTCCAAAGCCAAACTATCAAACACTATGATGAAATGAGATAAATATTGTAATGAATAAAACATTTTATAAAACAAAGCCTACAGGGAAATGAGTATATTGTTTAAAATTTCATTGTACAATCCAATTAAGATGCTCCAAGAACAAAGAAGACTTTTCAGGCTAATGTAACCTATTTTTTTTCAGTTTAATGTAACCTATTTTTCATCAAAAAGTTGATTCAAGGTATTTTGTTTTCCAGCTGCAAATGCCTCTAAAACAGCTTCAGTGGGGCACACGTTAGCAATGGTACTTCGCATGCTGAGAATAAGAGCCCTGCACAGTATATGATCCCAAATAATTTTTTCAAACAGAAAAGCATTATTTCCTAGGAAAGCATATTTAAAAACACTTTCAAAAGCCCCTTCAAAACTGTGACACTTAGTTTAAACAAATAAAAGAAACCCAGAAAGTTTCACTGGTGCTGTCAGCACTGCCAGTCTTTAACTGATCCTATTCCCATGTACAGCTTTTAGCAAACCAAGATAATTTTTTTCCACCCACATATTGCTCCACTTACAAGTTGGTCTGAGTCGTACTGGATCTTCAGGTATTGCCTGGGGGCTAGATAACCCAAAGAACAGATAGCGGAGGGCTGCTTACAAAGGAACACGCCTTAGAAACAGACACCTTGTTCATCCCTAGAAGTTCACAGCTTGATAAGACAAGGCAAACAGAAGCACAGATGATATCCACCGTCCCTTACTTCCTTTTTTACCCCTTTCACAGACCTTTATCGGCAGACAAACACACTGAATAGAGTACAGATGTGCAATATGGGCACCTTCAGGTGCTTACAAGGGGTTTTAAAGGTAGCAGGCAAGGTAATTAATAGTAAAGTTGGGACTATTCCTAAATTAACTTTCTAGCAACAGCGACTGCAGCCCTCCAGGCAGGTGCTCAGCGGCAGACACCGGTTCTCGAATGCAAAGCGGGCTCTCACCGTACCTTAAGGAGTCTGACTGAGGGGAGGAAGGCGGCATGGCACAGCTTCCGGATGGTCCAGTTGAGTGGCCGGGGAGCCTCGGTCTGGTTCATGACTGTCCACAAATCCCACCGGGAGATCAGCCGCAGCCCTGACAGCGCCTACCGCGGAAGCCGCCCTCCGGGGCGCGGGCATCCCACGCTCGGCGCGTCCCGCCCGCGATGCCGCAGGGCAGAGACTGGGCTCGGCTGGGCTGGGTAAGGATGAGCTGGGTTAGGATGGGCTGGGCTGGGCTGGGCTGGGCTGGGCGCGGGGGGGCAGCGGCAGCCACCGAGCCGCCTGCATAGAGCAGCAGCCTCCTGCGCGGGGACGGCAGTGTCCGTGCATGCCAAAGGCGGCCGGAGCGAGGCAGGCGATCCGCCCGCGGCGCGGGGCAGGATGCTCCGGGAGCGGAGAGAGGCAGGCGGCAGGAGAAGCGGGATGCAGCGGCAGCCGCCGCTCCCGCCCGCCGCCGGCAGCAGCAGCGCTGGCCGCGCTCGCAGCCCAGCACCTGCCTCACTCATGCGCTTCCCCGGGCCGAAAGCAGGGCACAAGGGAGCGCATCTAAATAAAGCAAGGGAGGGGTGGCTGCACTTTCTTTCCCAGAGCATTGTGAGGAAAGGGAAACCAGCATGAGGGGAGGTGGGGCCAACGCTCAGACAACAGAGACTGAGGGAGGGTGGAGGGGAATAAATTCGCTCTTGATTTACTGATACAATGGACCTAGAAAGCATTTCATTGATCTGGCATAGTATCGGTGTGCTAGTGGCCAGTGGCAGTGGCTAGAAGCTGTACTATAAGAGCATGAGTGCTAACATACACATCCTGGCAAAAAAACCTTCAGACAAACCAGGGCCAGTTCAGCTCATTTGAATATTAAATATGTGCTCTAAATAATTCTATCAAAGACATGAAAACCCAGGAAGTAATATTGCTTGGGAAATTCAAGTATGGCAAAACATGTTTCCTTTTGGGGCAGTAAATGGCCTTCCCAGGTAACAGAGATGTTCTTAATGGCAGCTTTCCAGCCAAAGAAGAAATACCTTTTTCCCACTTTTTTTTTTTTTTT
>VXAD01013338.1:168248-290490 GCA_013399195.1 Dicrurus megarhynchus
TTTTTTTTTTTTTTTTTTGTAGGGCATGAAGATTACATGAAGGAAGAGTTAGGAAGTGTAAAAGAAACATCCTACAAAGTAATGGTGATTTTTCATTTTGCCGGTAATGACCAGTTTTTACTCTGATTATGGATGAAAGCACCTGCTTCTCAGTAAAGTTTAAATCTCTCATAACTCAGGTTAGGAAATACACACTCAATTTACTTGGATAGGATTCACTGAACTGCTACTTTCAAATTTGCTTTTAATCCCCATAAAGCACATGTATTTCTCCTCTATTTATAATTTATTCTTAGTATTGTGTCTACATTCATCAGTAAAGCTGAATAATTGTCCAAGTGAGGTGCAAAGAGATGAAGACTACTGTTTCTTTTGAACATAGGCATACCAGTCAGCTCCTCTTCATTGTACCTTCTCAGGAATTGTAAAAAGGTACTTATTCAACGTCAGTGTTGGACTAAAAAATCTTCTGCCCAGAATATAAAGTCCCAGAACAAAGTGCAGACTGACTATGCACCAGAAGAGGTCTCACTTGTTCCACTCCACCGTACATGGCAAAATTACAGAACCTCAAAGATACAGGGACTGGACCATGAGTTGTCTGTGGAATGGAGTGGGTAGGACACCAGAAGACATGACTCAGTGATAGAATTTGTGCAGACGAATTTCTGGTTGTGACTGAGCAGCTAGTTAAAGTCATACATATTTAAATGCCTCTTGTTTGAGCTCTGAATGTATTTCTTTTATGAAAGGAGAAAAAAATCTTGCATTGTTAGTGGAATTAAACTTGAGTAAGTAAATATGATTTTCTGAAACTGCTTTTCCATAGCTGTATAAATGAGAAAAAATTAAACAGGCAGAAGAAAATAATCCTGACTTAAGATAGGATGCACCTTAGAAGATGTATGGCATGATAACTTTGTTCAGCTATAAAGGTAATCATATCCAATGATTAAGCTTTTGGGGTTCATAGTTACAAGAAAGAAAAGGACTCAAATCAGAAACAAGAACTCAGAACACTCAAGACCATGGCTTCCCCCTATCACACACCCCTTCAATAGTGCTTAGAATTTTTTTCTACCTCTGAAGTTCAGGAAAGAGCTTCTTGGGAAGGTACCATACTCATCATCACCTTGTTCTTTCATGTCCATTTTGCATTAGGCATCTGCCATAAAACAAAATGTTCAGCCTGTGTGATAGGCATAAAGAAGACAGAGGCATAGCATGCTGCCCTTCTTTTCAATGAGTAGAGTACTAACTCTCTGAAGATGCTAGAGCTGAACACAATGAAGAAACATAACAGATAGCTTTAATAAACTAAAAATAGTGAGCCCAATGTATCTTCTAGCTTCCAAAGAGCTTCCTGTCTTTGAGATGAGCTCTATCATTGCCTTCTTCTGCAAACAGTACCTTAGGGATGAGAGTTGTTATTTGCTGCAGTGTTTAATACACACCAACCTTTTTTCACATGCCTGTTTTCCATGGCCTTGTACCTTGCCTAGTCATTTGTACTTGCACAGAGTGAGTGCAAGAATATAAACTTCTGTCAGTGGCAGTGAGGAAGCTCTGATGGACAGGACATTATCATGAGATAGGAGCTTCACTTCCACCACAAAGTCCTTGGGTGCTTTTGGCTAGACAACTTAAACTGCTTGTCCTTTAAGGCCAAGCCTTCATTAGTTCTATTTTTAATGTATGTTTTTAACCTAGAAGCAATACTAGAGTGATTTTGTGGCTATTGAGTGTAAATATGAGGAAACTGAAGCAAGGAAATTTCTTCATATTCCCAGTACCCACCCCCTCCCCCACACCCATTTTTGGTAAGCATAGATGGTGAAGATTCAGAAAGTACAGAAGTAAATTCTGGACAGCTTCTTTTTTTCCCAGAGATTCTGACAATAATGGTTAAAAATAGTAGTAAAAAATTTGGAATATGATGGGGGGTTTTGTGTGGTTTGGAGGGCTTTTTATCACTTCAGTGAAAGAGTCAAGGGTCTCCTATTCCTGTTGGAAACCACAAGTGCTCAGATCAGATCAGCTCCTACTATCTTAGGAAATGCAAAGATGTAGCAGTCCCACTAGAATTTAAGTCCTGCTTCGCTAGATTTAAAAGACAGAGCAGGCGCTTTCATATTAAAACATTTTGTCCTTGAAGCATGCCCACTGCACCATCAGTATTCACCTCCAGTTCTTTGTCTCTTGTGAAGGAGCACCTTTGGTACTACAGGAAGGCAAAGCAAACAGAAGACAAATTCCATTGCTTCCTTAAACGCAGAGAGATTTCTATTCTTCGTAAACCTATTGTTCATGGAAAGCATTTTTTGACCACCTCTTTTTGGATTCCTGCAATCTAATATGATTATAATTCCACACTTAGAAAGCTCTGATATGGTAAAAATTAATACCTCTGGAAATGCTACAGAATGAAAAGTTTCTGAGAAACACATTAACATCCAGACCACTCTTAGCACATCAGCAATGTCCAACATTTTCAACCTGAGAGCAAAATTAAATAAGAAGGTATTATAAGCAAACCCAGACACTACTCTCCAATCCTGTCCAAGTAACAATTCCTATATGAAATAAGAGATGCTGTGTAAATGAAAGACAGAAAGGGCAGGACCAGGAAACCAGAGAGATGTATTGGTCAGCATGGTAGAAAAGCTCTTCTATGTGGCCAGTGTCTACCCGTGGAGAAACATCAGGCAGAAGAGTTTTCCCATGATATCACACCTGTTTTTCCCATGTACATCATAGACCAGAGTCATAAAATCATAGAATAGTTTGGTTTGGAAGGGACCTTTAAAAGTCATCTACTGCAACATCTCTGCAATAAGCAGGGCCATCTTGAAGTAAACCTGGGCTCAGAGTCCTGTCCAACCTGACCTTGAGTGTTTTTAGGGAGGAGGAAACAACCACCTCACTGGCAACCTGTGCCAGTGTTTTACCCGCCTCATTCTGAAAAACTTCTTCTTTGTATCTTATATAGCTCGACCTCCTTCAGTTTAAAAACCATTGCCCCTTTTCCCATCACAACAGGCCATGATAAAACATTGGTCCCCATCTTTCCTACAGGCACCCTTTGGGTATGGAAGGCTGCTGAAGGTCTCTCCAGAGCCTTCTTTTCTCCAGGCTGAATAACAACAACTCTCTCAGCCTTTCCTCACAGGAGAGGTGTTCCAGCCCACTGATCATCTTTGTGGTGCTCCTCTGTCCTGGTGACTCCCAGAGCTGGATGCAGCCCTCCAGGTGGGGTCTCAAGAGACAGAGCAGATGGGCAGAATCCCTTTCTTTGCCCTGCTGGCCACGCTGCTTTGGATGCAGCCCAGGATACGATTGTTTATCTGGGCTGTGAGTGCCCATGGCTGGCTCTTGTCCAGCCTCTCACCCACCAGCACCCCCAAGTCCTTTTTGGCAGGACTGCTCTTGATCTGCTCATCACCCAGCCTGTTTTGATAATGGGGGTTGCCCCAACCCAGGTGTAGGGCCTTGCTCTTGGCCTTGTTAAACCTCATGAGATTCCTGTGGCCCTACTTCTCAAGGAGGACCTGTTGTCCAGGTCCCTCTGGACGGCACCCTGTCCTTCAAGTGTGTCACCGCACCACTCAGCTTGGTGTCATCTGCAAACTTGCTGGGGGTGCACTCGATCCCACTGTCCATGTCATTGATGGAGACATTAAACAGTAGTGGTGCCACTACAGACCCCTGGAGGACAATTCTTGTCACCAATGTTGGTCAAAATATTGACCACTGGATGTGACCATCCAGCCAACTCCTCATCCATTGAACAGTTCACCCATCAAATCCATATCTCTCAAATTTAGAGAGAAGGATGTTGTGGGGACCAACGGCCTCAATACAATTTATGTGAGTAGAAAGAGACATCTTCACAGTGCAGTTAGAGAGCCACTTTGTCAAGGCTTCCTTGCTCTTTGACCAAAGGGCTTGCACTGCCCAGTGGGACAGCAAATACCAGAAGAAATAGGGCTACCCTTGCATTTATACCTTTGCTTGCAGTGGCCACCATGGGACTACTACACAAATGTGATGATGTGGAGGTGTTGGCTCTTCGGAACACACTTTGGCCATCTCCAAGGTTCGTGGAGGAAATGGCAGGATGGCAATAGGAAAAGAATTCAGAAGCTCTTGTTTCAAAGTCAGTACTAACACATCCTTCTATTGGTATAGTCAAGAAGCACAAGTCACCTTAGTATCCAGTCACTCTGCAGGTCTGTAAGCTAAACAAGGTTGAAAAGTACATCAATGAAAGAATGTAAGGTTACACTAATAACAGCAAGAGTGTTTTTTTCAACACACTCATATTTCAATTTATTTATGTCCATTTCATGTGATTTCTTGCAAAACCCAGAGGACAGAAAGATAAGTTTATGTTACAAAGTTTGGATAAACTGTACTTAATTTTGTGCCTGCCATAACTTCATAGGGGACAAATTTTACTGATGCTTAACTCAACTGATAATTAAATTATAAAATTAATCCACTGCTGCCACATCTTTTCTATTCATTGCATGCCTGAGGTAGTTTTTCTGCTGTTATCTTTGCCAAGGTATTTCACAGGTCTTTTGCCACATGCTCATAATTCCCTCTTCCCCAGAAACAGACACATATACTAATGTCTACATACTTATTAAATATTAATTAAACAATTTGTTATAGATGAAGACAACTCTGTAGATGGTTTCAAGCATATATATAAACATTATTGTATGTAGCTATAAATCATGCCTTTTGGTAACTAACCGAAAAGCCAAAGTAAAGGGTATCCTTTCTTTTATTCCAAGTTTTATAGGGATGGGATGAATTTATATGCCTACTACCTTGAGATTACCTTTAACTGATCTGCATCTGGCTTTTTTCTGGAAAAGCACCTAGCTGGGCTATCACAAGAGATCTCACAGGTATCACAGCACACAGTACTGCAGAGAATAGCGGAAGCAGACTTGTGAGAGAGCAGGTGAACCGGACAATGCAGCACACGCAATGCGCCCTTGTCAGAAGTATTTTTCTAGAGACCGTTTGATTTTTCCCAGTTCCAAAATACACAACTGGAGGACTCTCAAAGTCTGACTATGGACACAGAAAATGTAAGTTTGAGCAGATAAGTCACAAGGAGCCTTCACCATTATTTGTGGTTTCATTTGTACCACTTTACCTTCAGCTGCTCTCCAAGTATTTGTAAATCTACCTACCCTTACATACCGAAGCTGTATCTTTGAATGACATTCCTCTTTAATTGCAGGCTGAAGCCTTTTACAGTTTATCTTTGAAGGAGATTAAGACATATAGGCATATAACACTTATATTTTGGGACTAGAAATGTCCATGGTTGATTTCTACTTAGGTACAAATACCACATTTAAATTGCAATCTATCTTAGTTTAAATAGAATTTCAAGTGTAGGCAAGCTGTCAGTTCTTTAACCTCTGCAGCATATGACAGAAATAAGGATGCTCATATATTCAGATTTATGTTTATGCTAAAAGTTTATTTCCATCTTAGCCATCATGATCTTCTCTGCACTATTTAACTTTGTGTAAATACTTTCTCAATTTTTACCTGTACCATAATTTTCTTTAAAATTTCCCATTCAGATATCAAGTTTACTAAGTCATTGTGGTATAGTGTTTTCTAGTCCTGATTATTTTGCTACAGAAAATGCAGAAATATACAGTATTTCATGAATGAGAGCAATTCACCCTGACTGTTATGCATTTCAACGAAGACCCTACAGAACAACTCTCTTGCACTTCTGTACTTCTCTTTATTTGACTCAGACAGATGCACTATGCAACAAGGGCAACTGCCTCGCTTTGGCTCATTGTACTTCAGAATTGGAAAACAGCTTAGTACCCTTTGAAAGTAGCAATGAATTATGAAAATCTCAAATGCCTTCTACTATGGGGTTATAAAAACCCCAAGATAACCAAATGGTATTTTCCATAGGTACTGCATTTCTCCATACCTCACCCCACAACCTCTGCCCTCCTCCCAGAGGCAGAGGCCTTACCCTAGAGCAGACACCATCTCTGATGATGAAACCTCCTGCAACCACTTGGTTCAGATGGGTTCAGTGTTTCATTATTGACATGTCTGCTTTCCTGAGTATTCCCTTTCACTGTATTTCTGTAATTTTCTACATGCATCAGTGCAGACAGCCAATCCTGCATTGGCTTCAGTACTTTCCCCAGCTACTCAGTTAGCTGTGTACCACTGTTAATACTGGTTTGAGGAACTAATCTGGCCACCAAGCCCTTACAGTGAAGGGTCTCTGTCAGTAAATGGTTCAGTCACCAAAACTGAAAAGACCACAGAGGGGCACCCTCACACTTGTGAGGAAACACACCAGTGGCTGATGGCCCAGAAGAAACACAGCAGGCAGCACCACAGAAGCAGTTGCAAGAAATATTGCCAAATCTATGTAACACAAACAGGTACAGTGCTAGCAAATAACAGCAAAAGAATGTGGTAAAGAACTAAAATTATGCTTATTACACAGGTACTATGAATTAACTAACTGTATACTTGAACTTTCACTACGAAATCCTTCACAGAAATTTCAGCCTCAATGAAAAAATAAAGCTTGACTAGAGTTGTACGTAAGTCTTCCACACACATTTTGAGCAGCAATGTCTTCTGCTCGGCAATGGGAGGATAATTTACAGAGTTGGTGAACCTCTGCATCTCCGGAGCAATTTGTGATTTTCTTTCACAGAATAACACAGGAAATTGTGTAAGGCTGAGATATTAATGAAATTAAACAAGTGAGGAATGGCCTCATTTGGCCATTCCTCTGGACAAAGATACTGCAACAAGCAGCATTACTCAAAGTCCCACTTTATCTTCTCAAGTAGATACAATTAACTCCAGTGGTCTACTTTAAAATACATTTTCAAGAACTGATAACTTTAATTGGGTCTATTTTCAGCACTTCGTGGGTTTTGTTTTGATTTATTTCTAAAGGCACATACCAAGTCCACACATATTCTTGTTATATCCTGGACTCACAAACACCTGCAGTTTTACACCTACCTTTACACTGGAACTATTATAAACACATCTGGACAGCAATAAACTCTGGATGGTGTTTTCCATATACTCTGCTGCAATTATTATGTATTTGCACATAGTGTCACACTGGGGAAAAAACCAAAGCTTGGGGGCTTTTAGACTGATCACTGATCAAAGCTGTGGGAAGAGTAGTCAATGCCTCTGGAGGCGGTAATCTAGTTTCCTAGTCAGACACAACAGATGGGTGACACGAAAAGTGCCAGATGAGGGCAACAGTAAAAAACACATCAATTGTATCAAATAAGCTGTAGTCTCAGCTTGCATTTGCCTAACCACATCCTGGGGCTGGGTTTTGGTTTTTTTTAAAATCCCTTTTGCTTTTATAGGACTTGGATCCTTTTCCTGTTCAGATGTATAGCTTAGTTCCTTGCTCAAAAGAAACCACAGAAATTAAAAATCCAGAAACTAGATCTTCATTGTTACTTTTACATTGCGTCACATTTGTTTAACAGTTTACAGACAAATCAAACCATTCGAAAAGCCATCACTTGTACTCCAAAAAATCTGCCCAAAATATGTTAATTTTGATGACAATTTTAAAATTGTTTGTGAACTCCCATACCAAGTGAATAGCAACAACAATCCCTTATTCATGCAGTTCTAAACTCTTAAACCAGACAGCAGAGTGAAACTGGAATATGAAACTGCACTACAGAAGAATTTTTTTTTTTTTTTGGTACAGCACACCTGCAGTACTACTCATGACAGACTAACTACTAGTTTATTTAAGGAGATAAGTTGCCCATAGTTCTTCACTTCTCTAAAGAAAATGCACATAACTATTAGGACAGAACAGCAGAGTCCACAGGAACAAGGAAACAGAGCAAAAGAAAATAAGAGGATTATTTTTTCAAAAACAACTGGTTTTTGCAATAGCCTTTAATTGAGCATTGTCTAACACTGCACTATGCTCATGGCTCCCCTATCACTACTGTAAAATGCTGGCCACTCAAACCAATACTTAATGGACAGATTCCACTGGCAATATAAAGCTGCTGGAAGGCATTTCTGGAGGAGCTTCTTTGGCTTACCCAGCAAGAATTAGTCAGGTCAATGTCTCCATGGTAGACTGTTCTGTAACACCCAACAGGCATAGCATGTTTGTTATTTTTAAAAGTGCTCTCTGATACTTAAATCCCATGATTTGTACAACTTTACTAATTCTACTGATACTTACAAATCCTTATTAACAAGATTTTCAAGTCACATGCCAAGACTGCATATGTATATTGTATTTTAGACTCTTCAGTACTAGAATCTGAAAAATAAATTTGAGAGACAGCAATTTCCTAATGTAGTAATCTCATATTCTATTTTATCAAACAATGATATTTTATTCTATTTTATCAAACAACCTTAACAAATAACAGATTCTCTCCAGGATTGTGTGATTTCATCCTCTCTTTCATGTTTTTAGCACTTCCTTAACATGCTAGGTCAGAAATTTTGGCTCTGTGATTTATGGCTGATTCCCAGAAGGCAAACAAACAGATTCTTCCTGTGTTGTTGGCACTAAACTTGATGCTCTATTGTGTTATGTATAAAGTATCTGTTATAATGAGGACACAAATCATGAATTATTTTTCAGGCTCATAACAAAGACTTTCTGATTCATCTATGGCTATGATTTACGTATCATTTTACTACAGCAGTTAAGCTAATTTAGAAGAGAAGAAACTGAAAACTAACTGTTGAAGCTGGACGGACATAAGCAAGTTAGAAGTTCGTGGGAGTAAAACTTCCTGGAAAATAATAATGAACAGGTATTTGTATCAACATCTTTGATAACCATTTCTCAAAATTATTTGACGTCTGATACAATCTTCCAAGAAGTCAGCACTTGGGATTATATTTTCATATGGGGAATTTTTAGGAAATTTTTATTTAACAGTATTTCTGTGAAAAGAACTGCACAAATGCTAAATACAATCTGTTTTTCTACCAAAGGTCATGCAACAAGCAGGAGTTAGGAACATTTAGGTACTCTTGGAAAAACTGTGACATTTTAGATAATTCATAATATTTTGTGTTTATTCTATGGAAATCCTCCATTTATCCCCTTTAATGGCTTGGAGGTTTTGTTTTATTTTATATTAATACACACAAAGTTTCAGGCCTCTGAACTAGTATCTTCTCTATTTTCTGTTTTACCAAAATCTACAGACAAAATGTGTTAAAAGAATAATTTGTTTAGTATACTTTTATGATAATGCATTACCTTCAGCAATCTATTTTCCCTTCTTTATTTATTGTTTTCTCTTGTAATATTTTTATTAGAGGCTTATAACTTCCTGTTTTACAGCAAGCAGTAACAGAAAATCACATATGAGGGCACTGCCTCTTTCACTACTGATGCAGCAGAGAAGAGGAATCAAAATGGAACATGTGATACCAGAAGGTATTTCCTGCCTTGAAAGTTCCATGAATTATTTAGATTATCCAGCTACATGTCATAATTAGTGTATTTATTTTAACTAATGTGAGAGTAAAATGCCAGCTGAATTTTTTTCAGTCCTGAAAGCACTGCTTAACCCTGTGCTAGACAAAAACTCTAACTTTCTAACTGGGGGTAAGCAATATATGAATTCCAATTCAGGCATACTTGGTACAAAGGGGGGTAAAACAGATGAGAGAAAAAGCCCAGTGCCCCTATCAGCCATTTTGATATCCACATAAACCTCCTTGTTAGAAGACATTTTGAGATAATGAAGAGGAAGAAACAGAAATGTATTCAAGTGCAATCAAAATAACCAATAACGGCCCTAGTTATACACTACATCTTTTTTTTTCCTTTTTGAAAATTCTACTAAAAATAAATTGTCAGACTTCTAACATTTATAAAGAAAGCCTTCTCATACGTGTATCCATGACAACCTAGATTTATATTTTGAGCTCTAGAAAGTTGTTACAGCACAGCTTACATAAATTACTTTGAAGAATATAGCAAGATAAGATGGTTTTCTACCTGAGGTATTTTATTTAGCATAATATATAATATTTTGACTCTACTGAAGCATAAAGGAAAGCAAAAGCACTATGGAGTGGTTTGAAGCCAGTTTTGTAAACCTGTAAGGTAAACCTATTTTTAATACAGGGAAAATGTATAAGCACTTTATGACAAGGAACTCTGAAAATTGAAAAAAAAATCTCTTAAGACTTAGTAATTGAATGTTAGCATATCGTAATCAGGAAAGCAAAGAAACATAACAGAAATGTGAAGCATACTTTGCCTGAAATAAACAAAACTTGTATTTACACTAGTATGTCTCCTACTGGGGTTCCATCTGGACTGCTTTGGCACACACAACCTATTTTTTTTCTCTCTTACCTAGGGAAAAGGATCTGCTTTCACTACACTTAGCATTACTAAAATTGCATTTCTGTTACACGTTTTCTTTTTGCATTTGACTTGAGAGTCATAGTATATTATTTATATAATAGATTAACACAGTAGGCAATTTCCAACTACAACATGGAAATAACAGGAACATACTTCATGAGATTTTTCCAAAACAAGTATCAGTGACTTCCCTAGCATTTTGCTGTCAAATAAATGCATTACCTACTTTGGAAAGAGACTTTGAGGGAAGAGAGATACAATCACTTCAAAAACTATTGAGTGCACTGCTAAGAATTCAAGTGGTGTTATCAACTACTGCCTCTACAACCTTTTTTCTGAGCAGAGCCTACTATTTTAGATTGCAAGCCAGGAAAGCAAAAAAAGCAGACAATTTCATAACAAAGCCTTTCCCTGAGCTATCTGCTAAGGGAAAAAGTTCTTGACCTCAGAGATGCAACGGTTGGGTGATACACCACCAGGCAGCCTGGCACTGTGTGAATTCCTTATTTCTTATTTCCACTTGAGCACCTTGGGGGCTCTGGTCATGGGGGATCTCGAGTGGAGAGGTACCTAGCTGAGGGCTACCCAACAAGATTAAAGTGAAATTCAACACCTCCATAAAATGCAGCAGCACAAGTTTCTTCTGAAAGCCCAAGACATCAACTGCAATCTAGCCATTATCTGCACCTTGTGAATTCTTATAATGGTATACCCTGACATTAGCTCAGCCGGTTAAACCATGATACTAAAAACACCAAGGTCATGGGTTGATCCCTGTACAGGACATTCACTTAAGAGTTAGACTTGATGAACCTTTTGGATCCCTTCCAACTCAGAATGTTCTGTGATTCTGTGACAGAAAAACAATAGAAATTAAGCTGATATGGGGATGGCAGAAGTTTTGCAGCACATGGTCCTGAAGGAGAGCCAGCGAGAGGAATGTTTACCCTGCATGTGTCCCCAGCTGGTCAGTTGTGGTCTTCTCTGGCCTGTTGTCTCCTCCCTCATTTCCTGATAGATGGGAAACAATCACTCTCTGACTCCCTTTTCTTGCCTGCATCAATGGCCTATATGTGCAACATAGTAGTCCTGAGGGACAGAACCTTTGCTCTTTTTTCTTAACTTTATTATGGCAACTTCAGAGCTAACTTTATGCATAAGCCAAATTTAATTTTAGTCACTTGTATAAATATTTGTGGGCACATTCAGAAGTACTGCCACAGCCATAGGTAGACAAAGATAATACTCTTATGGGAAGGATTTAATTGCAAAACATCATTATAAACATATAAACCTTTCACTCAAATTCTTTTTGTTTCATATTAGAGAACATTATTCTCTACAATCTAGTGCTATGTTTTACATAATGAAATGTCACTTATACCAACTGAAACCTTCCAACCTAATACTGTAAAAATTTGAGTCTGCCTTCAGTTTCTTTCAGTTCTCCATGAAAAGCAGAAAATGTGCAGTAGAAATGAAATACCTTAATCAAGAACCACCAGCATTAATAGTATCTTCTGATATTTTGTTGTAATAATGTGCAAATACGTAATAGCTCGCATGATATGTAAGAGAAAGTGCTTGAGTGATTGATTTACCAGAGAATGACATTACATTTTAACTAGAAATCTCCGGAATGCAGCTACTTCATGTGTATACAAGATGATCTCAAGTCCTATGGCCTGTGCTGCCCCAGCACGACTAGACACCTGTGCCTCTAAAGAAAAGTTCATCCTTTCTAAAAGCCTGTTAAAAAAACATATAGAGAGGCATCACAAAGGCCATATTTGAACATAACTGTATTTGCATTTGTTATTAGTCAGCTACAGTCAAGTGGTAAGTAAATTTACAGTGGTAAAAAGGTTACACACTGCTGTATGTCTGGCAATTTTAGAACACTGTTATTCAACTTCCATTCTTCAAAATCTCAATGATAGGTT
Organism: Dicrurus megarhynchus; assembly: GCA_013399195.1. NCBI lineage: Eukaryota > Metazoa > Chordata > Aves > Passeriformes > Dicruridae > Dicrurus > Dicrurus megarhynchus. Next base: position 180,621 of record VXAD01013338.1, read on the forward strand.
TATCATAACTGATTAAACAATCTATTCCTCTGATAGCCAGTAGTTTTCCATGGAAATTAATTTTTTGGCCTATTAAATATATTACCTAACATATGCCCATCAACCAGCACAATTGATGTATAAGGTTTTTATGCAGACAGCAATGACTCAAGGGCCAACATGTATAAATACTTATGAGAGTTAAAAACAAGAACAGATGTCATGCCATGCAAGTGTGATGCTACATAAAATTCTGTGAAGTTTAAATGCATTAATTGAAACTACCAAGCAAGCTTACTTGCTGTGTTTCCTTTGGTGTTGACTAAAGAGTATCAAGCAATTGTACATTAAGAACTGGAAAATCAGTGTTTTGTACCAATATTAAGATACTAAAAAGTTACAGCTATTACTCTTGCCTAGAGTTATCCTCTACACTGCAGATTAAGAGCTTTTCCTTTGCACTGTTTCAATAATACTAAAACATTACCTTGAAAGTTACAATTTTCCAAAGACCACTTTGAAATATTGCTCCCGTCTAACAGTTCTTACAAAGCAGCCTTGGACAATGCCACATGATAAGAGCTGGACACAATTAAATGTAAGACAGAATTAAACGCTATTAGTACAAATTTCAGAGCCCAGTTTTCTGCTTTAGTGCTACTTTTCCCTGCTCATCTCAGTTAGAAAGACCAACTTAGCGAAGTTGTATCTGACTCTAGTTGAAACAGTTACTTAGTTGCCACTAATCAGCTCAAATTAAAGAAGGAAGAAGACCTTTTTCACGCAACACTGTGGGAAAATGACTGAGGGTATGGAAATTTCAGGGGAAAATACAGTTGCTACTCCCGAGTGGAATGTAGTCGGCATACCCGAGCTCCCAGACACGCACAGCCTGTGGGGCTCTCAATGGATGGTGGAGCAGAGTGGAGACACCACGGCCAGACTCTGTCAAAACCCTTGCAGAGCAGGGAGCTCAGTGTCCTTTCCAGCTGATAACCCTCACAGCAGCTTAAAACCAGGAGAGATAACTTAAAACCAGGAGAGATAAAGGAAGATGTCCTGCTCTTGAATGAGCAGCTGCGGGGAAAATCACTGACACGTGTTCCCCTGCCAGGGTTATCTCTGATGCTATCCTGAGGTATCTGCTCTCAGGGTACAACTACCCCTCCCTGAGTAAGATGTATGACAGCCAGCAATGGGTAAAGATGCGGAGATCCAGGAGGGGTCTCTCTGTTGGCCTGGGACCCTGAACCACCTCTTGATCTAGTGAGCTGCTCAGTGAAGGGGCCCCATAACAGGATGCTGACAGACTGGTCAGGCACAAGGGCACTGACAGATAATCACATACTAAGGGTTTGAGTAAATCTCCTCTTTCCACACGACAGTAGCACTGCATACATTAACTTTCATTTTTTATCATTTATTATGACTTTCAGGAAACAGAATATTGATAAATCATACAACTGCTTTTGAAGTATAAATAGACATACATTTCAATATATGGGGAACAATATGGAAATAATATATATAATTAGACTTGACAAACATAAAAACTTAAATGGGATGGCTCAATTTCTTAAAGAAAAATCCATACGTCTGATCAACTGATCAAGTTTTTTGATAATTTGCTCAGTCAATAATAATAAAAAAACTTCAAAAATTTTTTGACTTTTTACAAGGGCCTGTTGTGATAGGACAAGGGCAAATGGTTTTAAACTGAATGAAGGTAGATTTAGATGAGATATTAGGAGCCAATTCTTTACTAAGAGAGTGGTGAGGCTCTAAAGCAGGTTGCACAGAGAAACTGAGTGTCCCATCCCTGAAGGTGTTCAAGGCCAGGTTGGATGGGGCTCTGAGCAATCTAGTCTAGTGAACAGTATCACTGCCCAGAGGAACTGAATGATCACTAAGGTCCCTCGTAGAATCATCTCTGTCATGATTTTTTGATGAACATTGATTCTCAAAAATGCTCATTCACAGTTGTAACTAAGCATTAAGAGCACTGAGTGTACAGGCCCAGAGCAGGGCCAGCAGGTTAGCATCCAGGGCTCCATACAGGCAATTCTGACAGTCCTATCAGACCACTCTCTCTGACCTTGCACATGCCTCCTATCAGTGTCCACGAACTTGTGTGTGTCCAGTATGTTCAAATGCTTCCTAACTTGATCCACATCTGCTAAGGTAATTCTTCTGGACTTTTCTGGACTCTCCTACTGGTCTGTGTGGCCATGGATTCCTTATAGCAAGACCTACCAGTAAAAACTAAAGCAAAGAAAAAAGCAAATACATTTTTCCCAGCTCTTCTGCCATCACATTCTCTGCCCCATTCACCAGTGGGCCCATACTTCTCTTCTTCCTTTTTGCAGATATATCCATAAAAGTCTTGTTACCTTTCAATTTTCTTCACCAGATTCTACTCCAAACGGACTTCATGTTTCCTAACTCTATCCCTGCATGCTCAGAGTTCTCTGAATTCCTTCTGGACCACCTGACCTTACTTTTACCTCTTGTGAACTTCTTTCTTGTGTCTTTGTCAGGAACAGCTTGTTCATTCATGTTATCTTTGATTAATTCTGTCATCAAATGGTCATCAGAGCACTCCAGAAACCTCCTGGATCACTCATGCATTCTGTGCTGTGCCTCCAGCACATATCAATGTGTTTTGTGGCTCTCCTGAGGACCAATGCCCATGAACATGAATCTTCCACTCAAGCTGGAAGGAAACTCTAAATGATAAGGTCCAGTGTTGAAGAACAAATCTGTTCCTGTTGATGAAGCTGACAGTTTTTACAGAAAGGAACCGAGTGTTTTCACACCTTCAGAGTCTGTGGATGAATACTTGAAGACAAACATGCACTCCTTGGCTCACAGAAATAGTATCTGAGTCCTGGAGTAGTTTGCCTCCTGCCTCTTGCCATTGCAGGACCATAAGGTCTAAGATGAGATAGGGTCTGGTACATTCACACAAATAAAGGCCCAGTTGTACTTATCTTGCAAACTAAACCCATGTTTTGCAACAGGTAGACTTTACACAAAGTCCACTTCAACTCTTGAAGTGATTTGCATAGGAACATTTTTGGGTTTGGCTTGATTTGGTTTGGATTTCAGCAATGCAGTGTTTAAAGAGTGTCTTTAGAAAAACAAAAATGGTAGAATTTTTGATAGTGGCACTTTACTGACTGTAAATTTATGTTCATTCAAGTTTATCATCCTAAAAATTAACAAATTTCAGCAATTTCAAATTTAAAATTTTTAAAAGCCCTAATCATCTCATGTCCCCCTTCTTTGAAATGTAGACTTGTAAACAGGGTATGAACGACTGCTTCACACAGCAACTGTATGCCACAGATAAGGAAAGGACACTAATCCAGTAAATAAATGCTTTTCCATAATCCTTATAATTGGAAGGTAAACAGCATGTAAAAATTTACTTGAGACAGGAATGGTGACAGAAGAGACAAAAGAGATTGCTGTGAAATGTACACACAACCACACTGTAGAACTTCTACTTATGCCTTAGACACGGGGTCCACAAACCTTCTCCTGGAAGACCTTGATTAAAAAAGGATCATTGCAGCCATACTAAGAGCTTTCATAGGTTTCAATAATCAGAGATTGCTGCAGTTTATTAAATAGCTATCAGGTAATAAAGACCAGGAGGATTATATGTGCTTTGACTTTTTGAGGAGAGGAATGAGGATAAATAAATCTAAGTGGAAGCCTGTAAGTTTACATTATAATTAAGCACTAGTTTAATAAAAATGTAGTGAAAAATAATATGGATGATTTTATTCACATCAGAGACCTAGCTAACTTATAATTGTAGAGCTTCTTCAGTTTGTAGCTCTCAAATAGTCACTGACAGTGCTTTGTAAAAAGTGGTGTTTTGCCTTATATATATGTATGTTGTATATACATATGTATTTAATGTTTTCAAAGGAGCCAAAGGTATTTATACTGAAAGAGCTACCTAAGAACTAACCACTTCTGGAGTTATCTTTGGGCTCTGCAGCTTCCTGTGAGTTACAGCCTGGTCCTGGCGTATAAACTGTACCACTAGTCAGCAAATGTCATTCCCACACCATTCCCTGTGCTAGTACAGCCTGTCTGGCACAGCTGCCAGAGCATGTACTCTCAAGGACCTGGGTGAGCCCTATGTGCCTGCTTACAAGATGCCTTCACCCATTATAACCCTGCAGGTTTGATTCAGACCTCTGTTGTAGCTCTGGATTGTACTCTAAAAGTAAGGACTCAATGGTTGAGAAATTCACGGGTGTGAGGAAGAGTATGGGTCTCACCTTAACCAGAAGTGATCACCAGTAGCAGCACACAGGTTGGTAAATCAGTGTCCATGGATGAGCTAGCTTTCCTACACTGCTGTGCACAAGGATGGGAACAGAAGGAGCAAAGTCAGACTCCAGTGTGAGCCTGCTATTCAGGAAAAAGTCACAGAACCAGCAGTAACATGTATTTAATGTTTCATAAATAAGGAACCTAGAAATGTGCTGAAAGGAGAATTCTGAGTCTACTCAAATTTCCCCAAATACTACCTATTTGGCTTAGTGGATTGATGGTACCTAGATAGACAGAATGAACTGTGTCCTGAAATATAATTTCTTTAAGATTTAGAATTTAAATTATTAGGAATGAGATAGATTATGGCTGTAACATTAATTCTTTCTCTGTAAAATTAAGATAAGCAAAGCAACATTTTTTTTACATCTACAATTTTATTTTTATCTTGCCAAGATAGGAAAAGTGACTGTGACTTTTTTTAGAGAGATCAGTGTGTTTAGGAGGTCAAGAAATGTGATAACAGAAGATGAGTGGGTCTACCTCCAATTAGATTCAGTCCTTATGAAAACAAAGTCTAAGGCTGAGGTAGAATGATACAGAAAACCTGAGACAAAAAGCTATCTTCAGTAGCACACGTTATTCAAAATGTTGGTAGTGAAAAGCTTTCAAAAGAATACTTTGGTTCAGCTTCCTTGATGAGGAGAAAAAAAAAGCCAAAAATTAGGGTAAAGCTGAGAAAAGTCTGCTTTAAGGGATAAAAGAGGCTGTTAGAAATAAGAGGGTATCTTTAAAAAGCCAAACTCATGTTTGAGGAAGGGTAATAGGAAGGATTATAAACTCTGGCAGGTTAAAAACAAAAGGCAGCAAAAAGAGAATTTGAGAAGCATTTGCAGAGAGAATAAGTAAATAAATAAATAAGCATATTTAAACACTTTAAGGAGGAGAAGTGGTTTTTTTATTTTTTCCCCCAGTTTTTCTGAAATATTTTTTTCCCTATAACTGCAATAGGCTGCCATATATCTAAGACAAATTGTCCAACTAATAATTGTTGCACTATGCTCATTGACAGAAGCTATTTAAAGTATCAAAATAATATGTGCTGAATAATCAGCTTGACTATTCTCTACTTGAGTAGGCATCTTTGAGTAACACCAATGAGAACACACACTCTACAAGCTCTACAACACTCTTGAGATTACTGTGATAGAAACGTGTCAAATTTAAAGGATGACAACTGAAAAGTGGGAATTTTCTATGAAGTCACAGATGGGCGTTACAGACTGTGTGGGCACCACGTCGATGTGCACACAGATATGAAGAGTATACGAGCAGAAAGACAGTCAGACCAAAGTATCCTACATCTGCTAAAAGCAGGGCCTATGGAAGAGTGTAACAGGGCAAATACACACAATGCTGAGGGGTGATGGTGTCCTAGAACCCTTACAGTTACAGCTTCTTAGATTTGAGACGGTGCCTGCGTTCCTAGAAACCCTGAAGGTGGCTTCTGTTCTGTGAACATTATCCAGACTCCAACCAAACTCATTTAGCCTTTCTGTACCAGCAGCACCCTCCAGAACAGTCCTGAAAATACTTACACAATCCCAAAGGGTCAGGGGTCAGTTATGTGGAGATACCAAGAAAAACCTTACTATGACGTTTAACAAGTTTCAATAAAAAACTTAGAAAAGCCTTAACTTTGTAAAAAATGGGAAGAATCTGCAAAGAAAAGCAAATTACTTATACACAGATATGTCTTTACATTAAATACTGTGCAGCATATGTATATTAACTTCCAGCATCACAAACATTTTAAAAGGTTATTTTCAACTAAACTTGGAATCTAAATAAAATACTGCAGAAATACTAATTATGAGATTCTAGGAAAAAGGAAATTCTTCAGAAGAAACTTTTTTTTTTAAATGCAATTAAGAAGAGTTTACAGCAGCTTACCCTCCATCCCACTGCTGATTACGTGGTTTCAGAACAACAACAAAAAGATGATAATAAAAGGTCAGCCCTAAAGCCTATTGAGGCTGGATGAGTACTCCCTTCAATTTCAACAGGCATTAGAAAATACTTAGGAGGAGCAACACTGCTCAGAACGTCTGTAATTATACATCCCTCTACAGTTGCAGTTTGGAAGGAAGGCAAATTTTCAGTTTGCCCCCGCCCCCTTCAGCAACTTATTTTGATGAGTGAACAGGATAATAATTAAGCTTCTAATGTTTGTGCCCTATTCCCCCTTTCTTTTCGTAGTTACGGTTTACAGATACCTTGTCCAACAGCATAACACCATTTCTGTGTGTAAGGCCTCACTTGCCTTGGTCAAACACCTAGACAATTATCATAGCACTGACTCGTTAAAAATAAACATACTGCAAAATCTGTCAGTAACAGAATATAAATTAGAATTTATATGGAAGAGTCTGAAAGAAGCCTGATAATGTGCAAATATTCACATCCAATCTTAATAGTAAAATTGTGCCTTTTAAAGCCTCTTCAGATCAGAGAATGCAATTCAGATTGCATCTAGTGAGAAATTTAAAACAGTGCAGAAAATGGGAATACTTGTCATACAGGAGAAGGATGCAGAAGTGTCCTGGTGCTACCTGGGTGGATTTTAAGAGTGTGATGCATAAAACAGAATAGCTTTATATGTCACTACTTAGGAGACTGCTTCCTTCTCCATGACATATTACCTTGAGACATTCAGTTTGCAGGAACCTTTGTATGTCTTTCCCACTTCATAAAGAGAGCTGCTGGCAGAGGGTACCATACAGAGCACTCAGCCTTGACAACAGGAACATACTTCAAAACAGACTGGAACTTTTGGCTCACTGAGTCTCTTCCTGTGATATGAGAGGCTCCTTTAGTGTATGGAGTATTTTGCCTTCCTGAGTATCTCTATCACTGACCATCCAAATGTTCTGAAGTTGCATTAATGCTCAGATGAGTAAGGCACTTGAAGATGCCTTGTAAGCCTGTATTAAAGGACTTGAAACCTTTTAAGTCTCCAGGTTATTGATTACCTGACCTATGGCAAGGTAACAAGAAAACTACTTTAGCAAAACAATTTTTTGGTGAAGACTTCATGGTGTCCAGTCCAATGTTGATGTTATTTACTTGTGTGTGTATGTGTGTGTGCACAAACTGCATTAGCTACATGACAGTAAATATATTATACACCACTGAGGGAAAGGAATGCCACAGGACAACCCCAAGCTGCTGCACTATTCTGCAGCTTCTCTTCAGCTCCTTCCTTCTAGCTCAGCATGGATACGGTGAAGAGAGACACAGCAGTTACTTGTGGTACATAACAAACACGGATGAAACAAAAAAAATGTTCTCCTGCAGAATTCTGTACCTCACATTGGTGTGTTCACAGAATTTCAGAACCGTAGAATGTCTCAATTTGGAAGGGACTCGTAAGAATCATGAAGTCAAACTCTCCATTACTCGTAGGACTACTTAAATCTAAACCATATGAGTAACATCATCCAGACACTCCTAATTCACTTCTTCAGTTATACTGATATTTATTACAGAAGCACTGAAGCTGCACTAGCACAAAACCAGTTTTATTCATACAAATATAGCCTTGTAGGCCTCCACAATGAAAGGAACTAATTGTGCATATGGCATACAAGTTTCACAAGAGCAACAACTAGAAAGATTCTGAGAGAGTTTACTGCCACTGTATGTATTTTGAGATATATGGTACATATATATATATGCTTTATACCCATTAAAACAAAACAAATGTCATTAGGAAGTTTGATTTTTTGAAATATGCATGCATGCCAATCAGTGTTATGGACAAGTACAAGGACTGAAGAAAAAGTTATTGGTTTTAAACATTTCACTGTGCAGCAGTAGTATTTTCAACATTCTGTACACTCAGGTAAAAAAAAGACTGAATTTTCTCCCTAGCAAATGTTGCGAATAGGCATGCAAATAAAATTAATGAAAGATGCTTGAAAGTGTGCTAATGCTTTTGAAAAGAGAGCATAGTCTTAATTGTCTAGGCTGGGTTTTTAAAAAAAAGATAAAAGTGGTGTACAGATTCTCTGGCACTTAAGACCTCCATAAGAAGTCCACAGAAACTGTTCCCCTTGATGCTTGAAGGCAGAGTTGGACACTGTATCTGTAACCTTGCTAAACTGGACTACCCCCACTAGAATCCTCTGCTCCCAAAACATGGGAGCAGGGAGAGCTGAGGCACAGTGAGTGGCAGGATTTTCCAACCCACTGGAGATACCAGCATACACTGGATATGACTTATAAACTATTAATTAGCATTTTCATATGCAAGAATGAGAAAAGCTTCATTGTATTCTTCTATTCACATGCAATCTTTTCCTAGAAAAATATTCTTGTTTTACCAAAAAATTCTCAGGAAAGTGGTGAACATAAATACAGTACAGGTAAGAGGGAAACTACGCAGATTACAATAGACTGACATCTGAAATGTGTCAGACAATGAAAATGTGTACAAGAGAAATTGTATTTGAGAAAATCATATTACTGGGAATCTACGACTTAGGATCTACATGATCTTGAATCCATAGTGTATCATATTTCAGCTCTAAATGTGTAATTAGCAAGCCACCTTCTCTCTCTTTTGTGCATTTACCGTTGCTCTCAACAAGAATTGTCAAAGTAAGTGGATCAAAAGAAATTTTTTAAAAAGAGAAAGCAGCAAGTTGCCTGTAAGCCTCACCACTCCATCATTTCCTTTGTGCCGGCCATCTGAAAGACGTAACAAGAATTTTTCCTTACTCTTTGTTAAAAGTCTAGCCTACTTCTGGCACATTACACAAAAATGAAGCATAAAGAAAAGCTAGTAGGCTCATCCCTTTTTCTATTTAATTTCTGCTTATTATCAAAAAATGAATTTTCTTTGTATTGAATTTTTTCTAATGTAATAGAATTCTGTTTGGATTCTACTTTGGTTTTTTTTGGGTTTTTTTTTTTTTAGATTTGTTTGGGGTTTTGGTTGGTTTTGTTTTGTTTTGGTTTTTTTTTTGTGGTGTTGTGCTGATTTTAGCTGGGATACAATTGATTTGCTCCAGAGCAGCTAGTATATGGATCTGTGTTTGGGATTTGTGCTGGACACAGTATTGATAATAGAAGGATGTTTTAGTTACAGCTGAACAGCACTTGCACAGAGCCAAGGCCCTTTATGCACTTCACCTCCACACTGGTGAGTGGGCTGGCAGTGCACAAGAAGTTTGGAGGGGACGCAGCTGGGACGGCTGACCCACACTGACCACAGGGATATTCCAGACCATATGGCATCATGCTCAGTGTATAAAATTGGGGGAAGAAGGAGAGGACGTTTGCAGAGCTGGCATTTTTCCTCCCAAGCCACTGCTATGCATGTTGGAGCCCTGCTTTCCTGGCGATGGCTGAACACCGGTCTGCCCGTGGAAAGTGAATTAATTCCTTATTTTGTTTTGCTTGCATGCACAGCTTTGTCTTTGCCTATTAAGCTGCCTTTTATCTCGAGCCACAAGTTTTCCCACTTTCTGATTGTTTTCCACATCGCACTGGGGAAGACTGAGCGAGGGGGTGGCTGGGGTTGAACCACAACAGGTGCCTAAATAGAAGGGAACAAAATAATTTAGGAACACTAATGTGGAACTGAAATTTCAGACTACTCCTCTTGTCTTTCTCTCTTGATCACTGGGGCTTACACAGCCAACAGTACATATAATAACACAGACAAAGAAATGCCCAGAAAACACAGAATTAGAAGGGAAAGCCACTTGATTTTTATGACCTCAATTTTTATGATAAAGGAGTCCAAGAGAATTTCTGAAGGTAATTTAAAATAGCATTTTATTCTAAAAGAATTATTTGCTTCATTTCTCTAACAGATGTCTTTGACAGACATCTATGTAGACTTTGTCCGTACAGATTATCTGCAGCGATACAGAAATACAACTTGTTCCAGAGAGGTGTGAAGAAATCAACACTCTCCTCTGAACTTCCTCCCTATAAGGAAAATTTTCTTTCTATTTCTAGTCTGTTTCTAGTTCAGCTAGCATTTTGTTTGAAGGCCATTTCTTATTTTGTCAGTTCTAGATGGCCTACATCTCCTTTAAATTTTTTAAGAAGAATCTAGCTGAAAGCATTTAATAATTAACATGTTTAACTTTCTTTCCTTTGGAGATATATTTCCATGGCTGACTTAAACAGTGTCACCCTTCTGGCTCTTGAAACACCCAAGCTACTGTGAAAAACAAAAGATATGTAAAAACTGATTGCAAATATCCATAAACAAGAGCATTCAGATCTCAGGGTACAGCCAGGTATTTACTCGGGGTCTTTCAGTTGCTGAGTCCTGTGAAACAGTATTTTTCCCCTGATTACAACAACTGCTCATGAGTTTTTAAAAATATATGGATGATTAAAAGGATGGATATAAAATAGATTTTTTTGTCACAAAATCTGTTATGTAAAGGATTATTTTATTTTCTGAAGAAAAAGATCTTCAGGATACACACTAATCACTGTTAGTTCCTTAGTGAAAAGGAGAAGCTGATACAAAAGCAAGAGTCCCACTGTAAAAACTTCTGGCTTTTGCCCCCACAGAAAGGTAGGACCTCATTATTTTTATTGTTTAAAATAAAATCTGTGCAAAGTAGCTTACTGCTGCCTTTGTTCCCAGATAACATGTGGGAAGGCATATTCCTGGAAGGAGTAAGAAATTTCATTAGACATGAGCAGGTTATATAAGAGAAATAAGGCTGCACCAGACATCATGATTTTTCTCTACAGTCTTTGAGAAGTTTAACTTTTCACTTTAATTAGTGACATCTCACTGATACTGGCGCAAACTAGAACCCAAATATTAACTTGTGAAGTTAGGGAACATTGCACTGCCCACACATTCTGTGGATGAAGTCTACATAAAGGAAAAAGAGATCTCTTTATGCAATGAAAGATTTACAAGATGACACCAGTGAACAGAAGGCAGTCACTGAAAGATTTTATCAGCCATCCTGGCAAGACACTTGGTGTTTTGCCAAGACTGTGCTTACCACTAGGTACAAGTCACTGTTTCAGATTTTAGTGGTACAGAAGCAGACATTAGGGCTACCATATTATTTAGGTGCATGTGTCCCACACAAGCACAACAAAAATACCCCACTGCAATTCTCATGCATTGGATGGACAATGTTTGCACCGGAGTGGTGGGATAGAAATAAGACAGGAGTCTGAGTACAAGTACTTTTCCTCAGGGCACCTTGCAGCAATTTGCCAGCTTCTAGCTCCACGGCTCTCTGCCAGCCTCAGCAAGGCAGCTTCCATGCATCTCAAGCATCACATGCATTCCCTGGAGGTTAGGAAAGAGTGTGGCACGGTGAGTCAGAAAACCAAACTAATGTCTGGAAGACATTGGAGCCTGGAATAATAGTAACAGCGTCCTAGAGAAATCCATGCCTCTGTTTTTAAAAACAAGTATATTTAGCTGTTTGTGTTTTTCCACTATGTGTTGTGAACATAACTTTTACAATAAGCTGCTTATACTTGAACATTGTATATGGATTGCCTATTAATAATATTACAAGATTGTAATTTCTACTACAGATACCATACTGATAATTAGATTTTTAAAGATGTCTTCTTCTCTGTCTTCTTATAAATTGAATCTGGATTCACAAAAGGAAAAAATAAAAGATGAGTATCGAGCCAATAACTAAATGAGTTTATTTCTGCAACTGTGAACATTTCTGTTTCATTCCAGCTAGAAATAACATTTTCCTGTCTGTCCTGAAAATCTTTATGATGTGGTTTCCAAACTCCCTCCAGTGAAAAATTTAGGCACTACTTATTACTATGTAGTAAGTAAGAGGCACATAAAGCTCTCTGATGATCATCTCAAGAGTTCTTTGCAGTTATACTTTCTATTCCCTCTGCACACTTACTTTGCTCTATATGCCTTTTATGAATTTATAGGATTAATGCTTGAATTATTCTGGATTATTTTATGTGAAGTTGGATGTAAAGAAGGCTCTACTCTCTACTTTCCCCCCAGAAAACAGAACTCAAAGCCCAGCATTTCATCACCACCACCAGATAAACAACACGAAAAAGCATTGGACAGTCCCTTGTACAAAGGTCAGAAAATGAGGAAGTGAGGAAGTGACATAAGTAGGCTCCACAGAATTACAGTACAAGTCCAAAATGAAAAGTTCAACAATCCAAGACACAGGGCTTCCTTCCAGCCCACACCATCCATGTTATTTATACTGGTGGTTGGCAAAGAATGGCAGTGAGGAATGCAATTTACTTCTTTAGATGGGTTTCTAACTTCTTAAGTCTAAATACTGATTATGCTAGCTGGAATCCTGCAAAAATTTGCTCAGGCTTTTTTTTTTTCCTTGGGTTTTTTGGTGTGGGATTTTTTGTTGGTTTTTTTTTTGGGGGGGGGTGGTTTAAGATTCATGGAAATTTGTTTGCAATATTTCAGTGATGTGTGTGGAGGAGAAATTATTTGACTGTTTCATATTTTATATTTGACACTATTCTTCTCAAAAAAAATTACTTCTATAAACACTTAGGAAAAAAATTCCTCATGTTGTAACAAGTGGTTTATATCTTGAGCTGGATTAGATGCAGGAGGCAAATGGTACATTTTGTGCAGCTTTTATAAGGTCTCTCTCCATTCCACTAAGAAGGGGAATAATTTTTCCCCTCTGGTCTTTGTATGAAGTCATGGAGTTTCTGTGGGGTACCATGTCCCACATTTGCTTGAAACACAGGTCTACATATTTTTATGCTGACAGCATACACTGAAGAAATGCTAATACAAGCAACATAAAAAGTTCCCTAATGCTCTGCTAGAAACAAAACCTGATGCATTCATTTTTAAAGCATGAAGACTAATGATGCAGGAGCTTTTTTTCTGCAGGGGAAAACCGTCTTTCAAGCTAAATAACATACTGTGTTAGAAAGAAAAGAAAAATCACTGCAAGCAGTGCAGTATCAGCCTATCTGCAGTGATTTCATCTGCTGGAGCTAGAAGTAAATGCACTTCCACATTTTTTATTTAGAGGCAAAACTATTAACTTTGTTCTCAGATGGCATTGAAATCTGTCCACAGCGGAAATTATTTAGCACATTCATCCACCCATAATGAATCCTGATCCATACCATCTGATTTTTTCACCTCCTCTGAGCCTCTTTCTGCCTCTCTGTTTTGCTCAATTCCTAACTTATAGGCCTGAGGTCGTCCTACTCTTCTTTCTGTGGAGATTTATTGGAACTAGATGTCAGGAAATATTTGGTGGTATTTCCGTGGTTTGCAACATGCACAACTCATTGGGGATTATGCAAGATTTACTGAGGATACACACAGGCTTCTGTTGTAATTTCCTAATGAAGATTATCAGTGATATTTTGAAGAGTTAATAAAACATTTTGATATTGTTTGTATTCCTGTAAGAATACCCTAATCTCTGGGAAATTTTCTTACTTTGCTCCTCCACAGTGCTATCACAGATATCTACAAGAAACCCCTCCTGATCTGGAGAGAGCAAGCTGGAATCCCTGCAGAAGGAAACACTTCAAATTCTGAGTCAGTCAATAAGGAGCTTTGCATACTATTTTTCAGAGTATAAACCATTTTCTATAATTTCCCAGTTGTGTTAGAATGCAGTATTTATTGAAGTTATTATTCTGACAGCTTTTATTTATGAACAGAAGATGATATTGGATTTGGGGATTTAAACATTATCTTCTACCTCTTTTTTGGAGATTATAGTATGGATCTGATGCTAAATATAGTTTTTCAGATGCTTTCAGTTTTAAATGCGTAATTAGGTGTGAATCTATTGTTATCCCTATTTACTAACAGTAAAACCCCGATGCAGTGGTATTTTCTCTCCGAACATCGAAATTAAGGAAGATTACTGTCAGTGCCGCAACAGTGTTATATACCCACTGAATTCCCACAACTAACACTGTGTGAGACAAGCTCAGCCATCTCCTCAGTAACACGTTGAAATGACCCTTCAGGCAGAGACTTTTAATCAGAATTACTGTAAATCAAACAAATAAATGCCTTGGACTGTGGTTCCTGTGACCAGTTCTCTGTTCACTTGTTTGTTAAATTAGACATGTGTAAGTAGCTAGGTTTTCATATTTATTTTTAGAGAAGACATTCAACATGAGGTATTGTTAGCGACTGACAATCTGCACTACCCCCCTACAACCTGGCCCAGAATATTGTCATTTTGTCTTTTCCTAAAAAATCAGTTATTGATGCATAAATGCATGAATTCTGAATTTTATCAATAATTATCTCTAAATGAACTGTGGTTGTGTTAGCTATAGATCAAAATAGATTGGCAAATGAAAAGAACACAGACTAATGAAAAGCTAAGGAAGAATATAGGAAAGGTGCTATCTTCACTGAAGTGTGCACTGTTTGAGAAAAATGAAATAAAAAGTCTTCAAATGAGACAAAAAGTCTTCAAATCCTTTCATCTCGTTCGGGAACTCTATTCCTCCAAAGAAAAAAAAAAACCCTAGTAATCTAAAAAAATCCATAGCCTTTTTTTCTGTACAGAGCTTAATTTCTTAGACCATTTAGACTACAGTGTCTCTAGCACATGGAAAATTGAACCAAAATAATTTCCTTAGTATTTGCAATAGCAAGTAATTGCAAACATATCATGTTGCTCTTTCTTTATAAATATGTTTCAATGATGTTAAATGTTTGAAGAGGGTAAGAACACCTAACAATAAAATATGTCAGAGTCCTTTTATAGAAAGGCTCACCCTAGATATTTAGAGAACAAACTCTAAAATTAAATGTTATATCTAAAGCAGATTGAAACGTTGAAGAAGGACACAGAAAAAAAATACAGTGACATTTGAAAATCTAGATATTTTTGTCATCCCATGACTTCATCAGGTTATTTTAGCTGCTATTTATCTTAATATGATTTGGACTACTGACACAATACAAAAAAACACCAAGAAACTTCTGCAAATTATTTTTTTTCTTCTCTAATAGAATCTCTTTAGTATTCTATGGGTAAATCTTCACCAAGTATCATCAGAACTTCAACAGGGGACCTCTTCTGCTACTGTCATTCTTTGGGCTTGAAAGGAAGCCCTTCCCTCTGGCCCTGGTTCTCAAGCTCTTGGTGAACAGTATCCTATGACCAACCATGACCAAAAGAGATTTACCCAATTTTCACAACACTTTTACTCATGTGCCAGCATTTCTCTCTTTCATTCTTCCCCACCATCAATTCTTCCAGATAAAATTGCATAGTCATGTGTTTACATGAAAGATGAGACAGGAAAGGAAGAAAGCAGATGATGCAAATGCTAAAATTCCTTATCTATAATTTTCATTTCTTCAAGAATAGAGTGCACAGATTTCATTAGCAGCTTTAGAAAGTGGCAGAAGCTGGGGCAGTAGACATGAGGCGTAAGAGGGCAGAGAAAAGCAACAAATTGTACGAGGATATTGAAATACAGGCTTAATGGGGCAAGGGATGGACTCAGGGAGGTCACAGCTGAACTTCCAGTCCTGTTGTCAATGTCCGTCACTGTTTTGCAAGCCTATTCTGAAATTTCTCATTACAGAGACTGCATCCCTGCTAGCTCCCCACAAAACCGTGCATTTCTTTCTGTTCTTCATTGACGATGATGCAAAGGAAGATAAAGATAAATTAAACGTGCACCTGTTGGCTTCTAACCACTATGCTTTAATAGTCACTCACTCTTGCAAGGCACTCAGAGGACACTTGCAGCACTCAAAAGCAGAATATCCTGAGAGAAGCATTATTGCTCTAAAAATCTGTCCATCAACTCAGGTTCAACCCACTACACCTGCATATTGCTCCTGGCATCAGCTGCATTGCACTCTGAGCATTTATCATCACTGTGACTCCTTGATCCTTCCCAGGATCGAGCTTCCCAGGGTGACGCCCTTCTGTACAAAAACCTTAGTTAATCAATACTTATACTATGAGAGCTCGTGCTGCACAAAGACCAATATTATTTCATAGTGAAGCAGAATTTTTGAGAATGCACATAGTAGCTTCAGGGAGGGCTGTTCTACAGCTTAATTTTATTTTAAAAATACACCAAGAAACCTTAAAATACAACTTTGCATAGCAAAACCACATATTACTAAGCACACTAAAGCATATGAAATATTGGCAACATGAACAGACAAAAAATGGCAGAAAGGGAAGACCAGACATCAATTTAATCACTACCTATTCTGTGAAGCATGGCACTTTTATACAAATCCCAGACCCTTTATACTTTGAAAACCTTTCTCTTTTTTGTAGTATGCATTAAAAAACAACCACAGAATTAAATTAAAAAGTTAACCTTTGTCTCCCCTTACCCTATTTTTTTTCCTGTACTGTATTATTTAATGCACAATTTTCTGAAAAAAAAAAAATTAATGTGGAAATATTGCTACTTTCATTGGTGTATAGTCAAACTAAAAAAAAATAACCAAAAATTACAACAATTAAAAGAAAAATATAAAAACAAATATTAAATTGGAAATTAAAACGTGTACTGATTTCTGAAAGAATATGGGTTTTACTATTTATTTTTCAAAGAAAACATAAGAAAACATACCTTTTTCTTATTTTGAAGAATAAATTACTATTTCAGTGTTTCCTGTGGTTCAGGAATTCAGTTTCTGCTACAATCAAACCATCCTGTCACCCCAAGAAGAACCTCACTCCCTGAGAAGGATTTAGGCCTAATACAAAGACTTACTGATCTGTTTCATGACTTGCTTATTTGGCAATTTCTTGGATATTGTAGGAGGATTACATTAGCTTTTCATGTCATAGAGAAAAGATATGCAGAAATGCCCATGAATATTGAACTTCAGAGTATTGTTGAATTTTATACAGTTCAAAGATCAATTGTTTAATAACTGGGTGAATGATTTGGAAACAAACAGTGAGAACAGCATGAGAGGACTGTAAAAATAAAATTATAATAACACTTATAAGCATAAAAACCATTTTGTGTTCACTTATTGTTAAAACAAACAAAAAAGAAACAAACCAATCCTCAACATTTCCTCCCTGAGGGACAGTGACTTGGCTATAGCATTCATGTCTAGACAGAAGAAATTAATTTTATCTGCACACATTTCTTTTCAGCATTCAAGGAGAGTGGAGGCATTTATTACATTTAAATCAGAGTGCTCTGAATGCTGAAGTATGCTGAGGGGCAGATTAAACACCCCACTCTGCAAACCACTGTGCACAAGCAGTGCAAGGCATGTAAGGAGTCCCACTGGGGTGCCCAGTGGGAGGATCAGCAACACCAAGTCACTGAACCCTGGGTCTGTATGGTTTGAACAGCAGTGGCCTGGGTCCCTGACCATGCTGGGCTGGCTGTCCAGGTAAAGCAATTCAGTGAGCCATGAAACAGATTAACAAGTAACACTACATCTACGCAGTATCATGGCACAAGGTGTTTATACAAATGAGTTTTTCTCCCATTTCATGAGATTTGTTAGCATGCTGTCGAAATACTCCTGCAAGAATTATCTCACAAAATGTCTAGCTGTTCTGCCAACACTGTATCTGTGTTCATTATTACTCAAATAACCCCCCACTGTGGTAGCAAAATTTATGTCCGAAGTATTGTCTATTTGTTCAGAAACAACAATAAATTATGCAATTTTAATCAGCAGCAGATCCCCAAGAGCATTTTTAATCAGAAAGCCTCTTGCTGTATATAATACACCCACATTTTTTCCATACACAACTCTAGAACAAACGGTGATTTTGTTTATATATCCCCTAACTTTCCAGGCAGCAGAATTCCTATGATATTTTAACATTCTCCATCATCTGAGGCAAGCCTTTTAAATGCAGTACCAGAGTGACCAAGACTACAGTTACAGCGTTATTTCACAAAGTCACACTGCAACTGCCTGAGCTCAAAAGACCATTTATCCAATTTCTTGCAAGGGCTCTTTCAAAAAGTTTTGACAGGCAGCTAAAATAACAGCCAAACATGAAAACACCCATGGCC
This sequence comes from Dicrurus megarhynchus, assembly GCA_013399195.1. Taxonomy (NCBI): domain Eukaryota; kingdom Metazoa; phylum Chordata; class Aves; order Passeriformes; family Dicruridae; genus Dicrurus; species Dicrurus megarhynchus. Next base: position 198,942 of record VXAD01013338.1, read on the forward strand.
CTGCTCCTTCTGGAGCAGCTACAGAAGCACATACCAGAGGAGCTGTCAGTGGCTGGGGGCAGTGTGTAATATAATTTGACATAGCAGCCGTCAGAACAGAGACTAGCAATATTGCCACCCTAGCAGAACTGTCTGCACTAAGCTCTGCTACAACCCTCAGCTGCTGTTTGTCAGACTGTAGTGCTCCAGAACAGGATGAGTAAAGTGACTGGACACTAACCGTACCGTCATATGTGGCCCTCTGACCAGAGTATATCCACCTACCCTTAATGAATACCCTTTAGAAGATTTCAAAGATCAATTGTATGTCAAAAAGAATACAGGCGAGCTCATGGGTAGACAAAAACGTGCCCACAGGACAGGTCATTTTTTCACATCAATGTTGCCAGTCTCTTAAGAGGTTGTTACCTCTCATAAGAGCTTTTGTTTTGGAAAATGCGAACAGATAGGCTTCTGCGGTGAGGTATTTTGTCCTGAACTGACATTTCACCAGAACATGCATCTGCAGGGCTGTTCTTTAACTTTGCCATTCAGTGTTTGTGTTCTGTTTCCTGGAATCTCTAGAATGTTTTCCAAAAGATAGATGGTGAGAGAAAAGCTGACAAAATTTAGAGGAGAGCAAAAGGCCAATCCCATAGCCAAGGTGAGATGCAGCTCAATTCACAACTTAAACAGAACTTATAAAAGAAGGAGAGCAACCTTCTTATGCAGACAGATAGTGATAGGACAAGGGGAATATTTTAAATTAAAAGAAGACAGATTTATATTAGATGTTGGAAAGAAATTCTTTACTGTGTGGGTGATAAGGCACTGGCACAGATTGCCCAGAGAAGCTCCATCCCTGGAAGTGTTCAAGGCCAGGTTGGATGGGGCTCTGAGCAACCTGGTCCAGTGGGTTGCATTCCTGCTCATGACGTGGGGATTTGAATGAGACGATCTTTAAGGTCCCTTCCAACTGAAACCCTTCTATGTTTCTGTGACTCACATCAAAATTATTCACTGTGTACCTAGGTAGCAAAAGACAACGAAATTATTTTTAAAAATTATCAGGAAAGGGCATTAACACCTCAATCTTTCCAGGACACTGAAGACTACTAATGGCTGTCATGGTTAAAACCAAATATACTTATCACAAATCAAAAGACATATTTGGGAAAGCTACCAAGTTCCCTTTCTCATAAACAAATTACAATCAATATGGCTCTTTTAGGAGTGGCAAGTTTATGTCCGGCCAGGAAATGTGATATGGAAGGAGTAGGAGGCTCAGTTGGGATCATTAAAAGCAGTGAATCAGCCCTGGCTCTCTACAGCTTACATGTTTTTCTCCTCTGCTTGACTCAGCCTAATCTAGTTGGCCACTGGAAAACCTGTAGGATAAGATTTTCAGGAAAACATTAATTTCAGCTACAAGTTGCAGCTGGTTAAAGCTGGTTATTCAAAAATCTCAATTCTTCTCTCTATATATAGTTTCAGATATTGTAGATATCTGTGAGATTTTTGGTTTTTTCTAGATTAATTACGCTTCTTGTATTTAAAAAATGTTTTGCTGCTAGTTTTTCCTTTTTTTGCTGTTAAGATCAGCCCAGTAACAAGAAGTAAATGAATAATACAGAAGACATAGAATTTAATAATGTCCTGCCAAGTAGAACTGTAAAACTAAAAACAAAACAATAACAAGAACAAAAAAAAGTGGAGTTATATCTTTTAACAATCCTAACTAAGATGTAGAAGGATTCTTTATACTGGGTACATACAGTGGCAGATATAAATAACATCCCAGAGCATCTTAGATTACTCTGATACATAGCATTAAAGATTACTTTGTAAACATGGCATTAAAGGAAAGTCAAATGACAAACTTTACAACAATCATAACAATATTATTCTTTAATAAATACACATTTCCCTAACTCAGATAGAGAAATAACCTGAAAAGGTTTGAAAAGGTATCAGAAAATAAAGGCAGTATGGGTTTAACAGCTCCTTGCTACTGTTTTGCTAGTAAGTTTTGTTAAAATGTATAAATTTTGCACATAACAGGCATGGTGGCACTGGCTTAAAACTCAAAGGGATTATAGCAAAGTACTTACATTAAGAACAATTTCAATTACAACTACAGGGTGAAGGAATGATAATGATATGTCAGAAGTACATCACTAACAATTACTCATTTTAAGTGCTCCCACTAGCAAGGCTGCACCACATAAATAATTAATGACTGCCAAACACCTTAAGTATTTGAAAATTCACCCATGGAAGCTATTTAAAAACTAAGTGTCTACAGAATTCCCAGCTAAAAAAAACCCAGACAAACCAATCACACAAAAACCTGAAAACCCCAAATGTTAAAAATGGTAAAGAAAGCAAATGCAGTAGGCAAGGCCACTTTTTGATGAATGGCCATTGCAGTTCATACATTGTTCCATGTAAATATTTCTGCTAACAGCACAAGTAGCAGCAATGGGAGCAGCAACAGAACAAAAATCCAGAACAGGTACTTTATTTTTCCCTAATGCTTCTCTAGACAACATTTTCTTTTAAGGGATAGATAGCAAAGCAACAAAGGAGCAACTCACATTAAATTAAGAAAGGAAGTAAGAACGGTACATCAATAGTAACACCAGCTGGGCGCCACATCTCAGCAGATCACCTTGGCTCTCCTGGCAGTCACGAGGAAAGAGAGGCGTGTTTTGTAGCACAGAAAAAAGAAGATTTTGGAGGAGTTCCCCACATGTGCATTAGATGCATTCCAACTATATAACAGCAATGGAGTTGTGTAAACTCTTGCTCTGTACAGCATTGATAATGCCTGTGCAACTTTTTAAAACCTGCAACTCTCTGTATCTACCTATCATATTGTAATAAAATGTTTTCAGAAGTCAGTTCTTCTTGGTATAAATACCATTAGGAACAAAGAAGACCTGACACTCAAGTCCTTCAGAGACCATGTTAAGATATATTATGTTTTTATCTAATGATGCATCCTGGAGACTTGAGGCAATTGGCTGATGTCAAGACACCTCCCAAAATATAACAGCAATTGCTAAAAACATTCAGATTTTCAGGCTGCTATGCATAAATACCTTGTGGTCATTTTCTTCTAAACATTAGCCTGTGCTTAAATAATAATTAAAAAAAAAATCCCTCAAAACCACATTATCTAAGATGGCATTTTAACAAACATTTTTTTTTTTATTATTCCATTCAACATAATTTGCCTAATTTTTTTTTCCAATTCTCAAACCCCATCGATCAGGATCACCTCCCACAGTCACTTTTTTCAGAGCAGCAGTCTAAGGTAGTGGTTGATTTCAGCACAAGTCTCCTCGCACATTTCATCATTCTCTTCCTGCACCAGAGAGATGGAAGAGGTGATGATGATGATGCCTTTAACCACACTCCGCTCCTGCACTGGGCAGAGTCAAACAGCCTGTGCTTTGAAGCATGTCAAAGGACCTGCTTGGTGAAATGCTGTGATTTTTTTTTTTACTCCCCACAAAGGCCTCTCTCACTGCATGTTTTATCCCACAGTCTGAACCAGAATTAGTCTGTCATGGGACATTCAGCTTTTTCTTGATAAATCTTTGACTTCCCTCTTAGACATAAGTACTTTGATCCACTCTCTCTCCCTTTTTTAATCTCACTTATATTCCAAAGCTTATTGCTTATATTTTTATACCAATATGCTTTTTAGGGATAAATTCCTTGAGTATTCATAATGCTGTTTCACTTACTCTTCTTAGTTTGAACTGAACACCCACCTAGGTGCCAATAGCATTGGAACTATCACTGCTAGTTTATTTTCCTGCAGAGCAAAGGATTCCAGCATCCAGTGTCATGGCATTCTGGGGAGACTTCCAAATTAGATGTTGTTTTTAAATTGCACCTGTCTTTCATTCATCGTTTTTCCATTTCACTTTGGTCTTGCCAGCTTGTGCTACTCAGACCTTTGAAAACCAGACAGATGGATCTCTAAATCTAACAGGTGGGCCAGTAAGAAGGAAAAACATGGAACTATGCTAAATAGGTGCTAAAGTAGACTCAGTGCCTACAATAACATGTCAACCATTTTTCCATTCCAGCTGGGTGCTAGGGACCTTTACTGGACTGTGTGGCTCTCACACAGAACTCTTCTCTGTACTTCCCTACTCTGTGCCTGCACTTCTTACCCTGAATTTCTCTGGAAGAGCAGAGGAAAGGGTATTTCCTAAATTCACCTTGAAAATAAAATAATCACAAATTAGAACCTGGAAAACAGGAATTAAGATAATAAGTAGCCCTCACATCACTAAGTTCTTCTGCTTCTCATATGACTTAAAGTGTTTTCTACCTTTTAAAAATAATTATGCATACTGTTTCTATGACAACTGACCCAGATTCCTAATGAGCTTCCCTTGGTACTACTAGTACTACTACTACAGCATGGAAGAATCATAATTTCCTGTGGGTAGATTTCCCATGTCTGTGCTCTAACTCAAAGCCTGACCCGGCTGTCCTGGATTACACGCAGTGTGCCAAGAGCCTCCAGCTTTGGACAGTTTTTTTCTTGCCAAACCTTTTCTCCTTCTCTGGTTTGGAAAGAGATTGGCAGCTGAGAGATGCTGCAGCAGCATGGAAAGCAGCTAGATGACAGCCATAAGCCGATGTCATTTGGGTTAGATAGGAAAAATAATTCTAGTCACATGATCAAACATTCATGGATCCTAAGGGAAAATCAGTATTTCCACGAGACAAAGTTCCTGTGCATGATTACTGTTTTCAAGGTCTTGTGTATTACCAGGACAGCTACACTATCACTGTTTTATTTTGGTCTTGTATCTCACATAATAACATTCAGCAACTTTGGAGAGTTCACGCTCCAATGTGGTAACACGAATCCACACGCTGTTCTATATAAAGCCCTTCAATCTCTTCTGATAAGCTTGTTTAATCTTCCCTTTTTCAATGATAACATTAACATTTCAGTATGTATACTTAGCTAGGAAAGACTATTCTGTTGCTTGGTTGTAGTGTTGTTTTTGTTGGGGTTTTTTCCTGAAAATGGCATAAAACATAAGCAAGACTTTTCCTTTAGAAATAAAATCAAATTAATTAGGAGAAATGTGATGAGGTTTTAAAATGTGAAAACTCAGTAATTATCAGGTGAACACTACTGAACAGTGAATTGCACCAAAGTATGAGTGGTCTCACTAGAACGTTTATTGGAACATGGTTAGCCTAGATGACCTAGTGCTGTATCTTTTCTCCTGCTTCTAAAGTCTGCAATGGTAGGCTGAACTCTTTTCCTGTGAGAGACTTATGAAACATCCTGGATCTCTTATATTCTCTCTCAAGTGTTTGATACAACATCACCACTGAAGTGGTGATGCAAAAAATTAATTTTGAGCAGCTCTCAAAAAACTCCAGATATTTTCCTCATGCTTTCTTGTTGATTTCTTTTTTCAAATTATTGGTTTTGCGTATGATACATCTAAGAACGCATCTTTTTCCTTTAGGGGTTTCACGGTGAATGGAGGTGAATTTTGGTGTGTGCTTTACAGTTAGCAAGTTCCACTTTCCTAATTCAATCATCAACTTTGCATCAATCTATATTCATTCCTAAATCATTAATTACTTCAGAAATTATAAAGTGTTAATTATGACTGGCATAAAAATCAAGGCACTCAATGAAAATATGTAAATAAAATTCCTAAAATTAATTCACTTTTTTATATTTCTAAATGGTCTTAAGCAGTGCTATTATTTAAAACCAACCTATGCTGTTCTCAAAGCTTAGACTATACTTTCCCCAGATCCCTCTAGAAATAGTTTTACATATGTTTATGCTTCACTTTATAGTGCAACTTATATTCTGTGTTTCAGGGTGCTTCACAGCCTGTGCAGTTCTCCCACCACCACTACTGCCATAGTGTCCTGGTTTTGGCCAAGGACAGGTTTATATTCTTGCAAAAGCCTGGAGAAAGCGAGGGGGATGGAGCAGTCAGGGTGGGATGCTGCTGGCTGCAAGCTGAGTCAGGCTGGGCTCAGTGAACATTTTCCATGCCAATCACCCTCTCTCTTTTGAACACTTTTGTTATTAATATTAATACTATTATCATTCATTTTCTTATCTCATTGCTGTTACCAGTAAACTGGTCCTATCTCAACCCTGTGATCTTTGCCTTTTGTGCCTCCAGGAGGTGGGGAAAGAGAGGTGAAGGGGAAGCAGGTGACCAGCAGTGTAGTTTGGAGTCTTGGGGATGGGGGGAGAGGGAAGGGAGCACTAAATTGGGGGATACCATTTCTAAACCAAGAAAGTCACAGTGCCTTGTGGACACAGCATGAAGAGTTAATGACAATTGTTTCAAACATATGTTTCTTCAAGGATACTCTTATTAAAAATTGTTTGCAAATAAAAAGATGATGTTTAAAAAAAACATAGGCAGTAACCTAAAAAAAAATACAGAAATTTTTTTCTCATGTTTGGCCTCTCACAATCACAATTTTTTCTAAGCCTCATCCACCTTACAAATTGATTGAGACCTTCCTTCCACTACCATACCAACCCTACAAAACCAAAAAGAGGTCTGAAAACAGATACACTGACAGTAGTTATTTTATCAGAATAATTAGTCAAGTTACAAACAGAAAGCTCAAAAGATCTGACAGACTGAAATACAACTCCAGTGAGAATAACAAACGGAAACCTTTGAAAAATGGTGGTTTTGTCAATCTTTAAGAAAGCAGCACAAATCACACGACCTGTCAATGTCACAGAAAACCAGAGGTTTTCAATTACCTGCAGAGCACTAACTGTGCATCTGTAATTCCTTGATGAATCACAAACACATCATCTTGGACCGCTATTCAAATTTCATTGCAATTTACCATGAAATTAAGTCCTTTATTTAACACTATCAAGGATAACTTGAAGAGTTTTCTTCTGCTTCATTTTATGCTCTGCAAATTTGAAATAATTCTTGCTACACATAAACCAAAAAGGAATTTCCTTCTGGCTGTTGGCAGTGCTTTCCACCTGCAGAAGCTCATCCAGTGCAAGCTAACTCTGCTGTGATTTATCTGTCAATGAATATGTCTGGCTTGGGTCATACTGGATGATTTTATCTTTTCCATCACTACTGTAAATTAAGCAAGTCTCAGTGTTGCCTACAACTCTGGTGTCATTTGCATGCACTATTTCAAAAGCATGACACCAGCTTCATTGCACTCAAGAAATACTCTTGGACACCCATTACAGCTCGCAGTTGTTCGATGGCTTTTATGCAAGCATAAGTTAACCCAGCAGCATCAAAAAGAAATATTAACCTTAAAAGCCAAGGTTTTTTGCAACAGTTCTCTGACTAATAGATTATTATTAGGCGAAGGAGAAGTTATTTATCCTATATAGTCTATACCAACTCCAAATAGGTTTTCACCTGGGATCCTCCATGTACTCAGGATTTGATCCATCATGCTAAAAATATTAGTGTATCTTACTTGGAAATTAATAGTTATTTTTGTATAACTATCTTTAAATCTTAACCGGGTTCTTATAAAATGAAAAATAATTCCTCCTGATGGTTGTTGTATCCGAGCATTCTGAAAACACTTGAATCTGACTCATGTCAGTATAGCATTGGACCAGATGTGTTTTCTGGAAAATAGGTAATAATACTCACTTAGCATGTCCACTTAACCTATATGCATCAGCTATGTCCCCAAGCTTTGCTATGTTGAGCTCAAAATGATACAGTTTGCAATTACTAAAAGCTTCCATCTGACTTCACATGTACTAAAAGTGCATCCTTTTCCACAGTGCTCTGGTTCACAGATAAACTAGTGACATGCTTAGTCTGAGCTGTGAAAACCAAACATCTTTCACACATTCCTAGCACTTGGGGGTTTGTTTTTGACACTTGAGAAAGATATTTGCTGCCTTTGCACAGTAGTCTTTTCTACTTCTGCTTGAGAAAAATATTACCTTCTGTCTATGTAAAAGTAGCAAAACTAACAGGAACAGGAGGCTTCAGGAAACAGTGTTAATTAAAGCAGTATGTTAAAAAAAATTAGTGGCACAATATCAACGCCTACTAAAAGAGAAAACAAGAGTTTGTGAACACCATTTCCCCTTTTTTTTTCCTGGAGCTCATTTACAGCCTGATTTTCAGCTGCAACCTCACATGCAGCTCACAAGCACTGAGAGCTGCAGCTGTATATTCAGCATACTTGAAGATAAGGCTGCAAGCCTTATTCCTGTTGCTGTTTATTTACTCTGAAATCCAGGCCTGCTGCCACTGCTCTTTTTACTTCCTTGAACAAGTGCATTTTAAAGACAAACCTCTAGGAATTCATTAAATATGTATTTCTTGGATGAGTTTAATAATTGAGCTTAAGAGCAATTTTGACATGAAAATCTTGGAAAGGTCTCTCAAAATCCTAAACAGTGCATGTTTAACTGTTTTTATTTGTTTGAGGGTCATATTTAAGCTGAAATACATCAGACTATTTTTAACTATATAATATTTTGTGAATTATGTTATCCACAAATACTACATAGTTAAAAAAATTGTTTGGGGCAAAACAGCAACTACTATTTTTTTTTATATTGTCCGATTATTTTCTGGCAAGACCGAAAATAACCAGCTAAACTTTTCATATGCAGAAAATATTTTCTAGTATCCACCTCCTATTGGGGTGAGAGGTGGTGGGGTGAGTGGGTAATAGGTGCAGGAGCAACCTGAATTAAAATTTCATGGCAGAGAAGTAACAAAAGGAGAAGGGAAAGAGGTACTTTAAAAAACGAAAACAAGATTCGCTCAATTCTCAAACATCTGCTGACTAGTAGTTTCTCAGTAGTGAAAACTATTTACAAAATTCAATGCATTTTATTTTTGTATTATTTGAAAAAATCGGGTTATTGAAGTTGAACATGTTAAACAAAATGGTTTTGCCTGTTAAGACATATTATTTCCACTTTTTTTTAAGTTCATGACATGGAAAGATATTAAGGAAGGTATGTATAGCATGTCATAACATTAATTCCAAATTCTGCATTTATCATTTAGCTACTTATTACTCATTATCATTCTACTTCAAAATCAACTTGAGAGTCACAAGACAAAGGATTTACTATTCAAAATATTATAGCTCTATAATAGGGCCACTGCAATCTATTTAATGAACTTGTACATCAACACCGAGATTTATTTTAAGAAGCTGAAAGTAACAGTAACAATCATCACCATAAATGCATCATTCATTCAGCATGGAAACTGTGGAATATCTTAGGTCTGCACCCCATTAAGCATACCCAAAAATACTGTATTTCAGTGCTTAACCAAAGTAAAAGTTGTACTATAGGTTACCAGGAGCCAGATGAAAAAGGGAAATTCCACTAAGACTGCAACACAAACCCAACATCAAGAAAGGTAAAAAACCACATTTACCTGAACCTACTGTAGGGAAAACAAAAGTCAAACTTAGTTTAAATTAACTGAAAAATTTCTCTCTGCCTAAAAGACATTTCACCAAAACATTCTTAACCTACTTTATTGCTGCATAGACATCTACAGAAATAATAATGGTGGTGAGTAAAGAGTTCTAGGGTTTAATCTTGTTGAAGTAAGTATCTGATTAGATGAGAAGGATTACCATAAGTCTTAGACTTTAAACTGCAATTTGAATTTGTAAACACAGCTGTCTGATATGTCTGTCATGGGTTATAATGAAAACAACAATGCTCAGATATTACTATATTTTTTTCAAGCATTAAAAGCAGGAAACTTCACAGATGTCCCAGGAAGATTGTAAATGCAGAACAACTTTGTTGTAATGCAGTGACTATTACTACTCAGGAATCAGAAAGAAGTAGTGAGCTATAATGGCCAGACATACAGGAGAAGACATGGAATTTCACTAGCAAAAAAAAAATCTTTTAGTGTACCAAATACTTGTAAAGACAGTAAAAACACCTATTGCTTACTGCACTATCGATAACCCACCAAGAGGGAGAACTGTCTAATTTGAATCGCTATTAGAGAAGACTCTTACAAAGTGCCTCCCCTTATAACAGAATCATTGGTAATCACATAATCTTTCATCAAGGCAATTTTCCCTTTTTCTAAGAGAAGCTGAACATGTATGAGAAAATGAAACCTAAAAAAAAGGAAAGCAATCTGAGGAATTTCACATTTTATATTAGTGAAGGGCAGGCACCCTTGATAATTACTGTCAGAAGGGGATTGCCTGAAGGATTTTCTTAAATTAAAAAAAGCATTCAGTACACCTCTACAAGCAAGAATAATATGTAAACTGTCAATTCATATTTTCAACATCTTTATTCCCTGTTGCTCTCTTACTTTTTAAACAGATTTTAGGGTTTTTGCTGCTTTAATTTGGAAAGTCTAACAAATTTGTAGGTTTTTCCTACAAATTTGTAGAGTCCTATTAGAATAGCAATAGGCAAACAATTTCAAGATGTGTCAGTACTTTTTCCTGACTTTCTTACTGTTTCCAGTGCAGTATCCACTGACCACTTCAACTCCCTATCACTTTCTCCCTCTCCTTTGCACCAAAACACTCAAGCACCTTTAGTCACTGCATAGGATTCAGGCAGCAGATTTTAAAGTAGGAAATACGGAACGCAACAGAAGTCTTAGCATGGAGCAAAAGAAACATGGGAAGCTTCACGGCATCATGGGGGAGCTTTAAATAGCAGATAGCAATAATCAGAAAGTGTAACAATGCATATGCTCCTTAAAAAAGGATAAAGAACTTGGGACTGGAAAGTCTCCTGTGTATAACACAAACTTAGGTAGCAAAGCAGGTGAGAGTTTCAGACGTCTACCTCCCTAAACCTACACCCCTCCCTAAACAGAGTCACACTGACCCACGCAACTTAGCCCAACATCCTTTTTCATCAGGAGATATGAAGACCTTAGGAAGAGTTGGCATTTACAGGTTTCCCTTAAGGATCTTTCAATCCTCTCTCAGCTGTAAAGTTCAACAGTCTTCTGAGCTGGTGATAATTTAACATGCTCTCCTCAAATGTTTTATTTCACTATGCTCTTAAGGAAAGACATCATCACACCCACTGTCCATTGTGCCTGGAACCTGGGAGCCTGGAGTATAGATTTCACATTTTCATGTGATCCAGTCGCTTCCAGCTCGAGACAAACTGACTTTCTCATACCAATAAACCTTTCAGATCCTGGCAGCCCCCCATCCAGTACCTTAAGCACAAGCGTAACACTGCTATGCTCATGACCAAATCACCTTTTTTCATATTTAGGGGTTCACGCACTTGCATCCATGCTCAAAGACTTAAGGCTCAAAAGTATAAATCTGCTCTTGTTTCCTCCAGAATGAACTTTTCTTAAGAAGAAATATGTCTGCCAATATTTTACTTCTTATCTTCTTTTCCTTTTTCAAAACCCCACTAACTTGGTCTGTTTCAAGTAGTAAATTTTTCCTCATTTCTATACTCAAAATATCGTTTCTCAGCTCTTTGGAAACTGAAATTTCATACAATATTGCGTGGAATCAAAAGAAATCAATACTATTTACTTACTTGTTAGTTGCACCTGGCCTGAAAACTTAGAATATGAATGGAGCACTCTGCACTCAGTAGTTAAAAGATATTTTACTTGACAGTAAAAATACAGTCTACATAATACACATTATTTTCAGTATATACAGCAAAACTTACTTAGTAAAAATGGGGTTCAATGTTACAATTAAACTCTTCAGACAAACTCTCAGTCTTGAAAAACAAGCAAAATGGCTGGGTTTCTGAGTCTTGTAAGAAATTGAAGAGGACGTACCGGTACTTTGAATGCCTAGGGGGAAGCTACATTATCTGTACCATTATCTGCACTTCTGCTTCTTGTGTGCTGGTCCACTCACTGGCATTCACTGCCTACTGCATAAACTTACCACACTTTGATCTCTTGATCTGCCTCAAGGTGCTAGACTTCTCTCTCCACTGAATAACTCTTCGGACATTTTTCCATCCTTTGCTGCTTTGCAAGCATGGATGTAGCTTCTCCTTAACAAAAACAACTTCTCCCTACTCTAAAGATCCTTTATTTGATTCTTCAATTAAGTCCTTACAGCTCTCCTCTGCCTAACCTAACTGCATTTGTTCCATTAATACTCCAAGTTTTCCTTTTATTCCCTTTTATTTTTTTAGTAATAAATTCTATTATTTCACTTCATTATTTCACTCATTCACTTCATCTTTTCACTCATTATTATAGCTTCAGCAAATTTCACTTCCGTTTTGTGGGGTTTGGGTTGGTGGTGGGGATGGAACAACGTATTGGCACGTATTTGAATAACTAATATGAAGATCTGTGAATGGAGATTTTAAGCAGCAACTTCATAAAAATGCAACAAAGTAAGAGCAGGAAATTGGGAAGGATTGTACTGAAATCAGCAAAAAAAGAAATAGGACAAAACCCAAAGAAAGTGGGTAAGAAATTCAGGGTATGCTAAAAAGAAAGCAGCACAACAAGACAACACCAAAGCCCCTATCCCCATATATTGTTAATTCCCCTATGAAGAAAATTAATAGAAAACCAGACTGTATTTTGTTTTCAGCATAAAAATCAATAATGAGATTTAGTACTGCTGACTTTAAGACAAAAGGATGAATAACAGCAGTTCTAATGGCACAACTGCAGCTTACAGAGCTCTGTTTTCTTATTTACCCACAGGTACATGGATGGAAGGGATTACAAAGTACGTCCTAAGTTCAATCTAAAGATATTTATCCATGAAGTAACTCTTCCTCCTCCTCCTTTTTAATGATCTGAAGAGGGAATCTGGCCACATCATGACTTTTTTGATCTCTGCGTGTTTTTCAGAGTATCTTGAACATATTTTCTAGCTCAAAGTATTATTTCATATCAGGAAAAAGGTGAAGAGTCTAACAGTCTACCCAAATAACAGAGAGACAAGAACATTTTTCAAATTCTTGCCTATGCAGTTCTCAGCTCTTCCACACCAACACAGACTTTTTCTACTAAACTTGCAGTATTTATTTAATCTTTATTTACATTGCAAACAGAATGCAAAAGAGAAACTTTCTTATTATCTTGATAATAGTGATACATGTGTAACAGATACATATACACCAATTCATGTCATGCCCCAGCTTTTCCTGAAACACTGCATCACTTTGTTTTGAGACTACCATGTTTTTTAACTTGGTGGTTCATCATTCAAAATTTACCTGTAGAGTGCAGCAGACATTCTGTTGGCACAAAATCTAACACCTGCTTAGTGGAATTTCATGTTTGGCTACGAATGCAAAATTTTTTTCGAGTAATTCTGTTAAAAAGAGGAACAAATGATTTCATAGGTTGGTAGCAAAACAGGGTACATCTCTCATTCAGCTGAATGTATGCTGAAGGGTGTACCCACCCACTGAGATCCCGAGAGAGTTTCTTGATGCACAAGAGAAACTCTGTGGAGCAGAGTGCAGAGTCTAACAGGTTTCTGTGACAACTGTAGATGGGATCCATCTCTGCACAGTATCATTCCCCTCCTCCCACTGAAAAAGATGTAAATCTCATATAACATCATTAAATCAGTAGCCTACCATTAAATCAGGACCTTAACATCCATAAATTTGTTCAGTGGACAGGGACACTGAACACACTAGACCTATACTGTTTTGGGAGTTGAGAAAGAAACGTGGTAAGCACCATACAGAAATCATGCTGGGGAAATCAGGCTTTACTGATGTGCTCCACCTAACGACTGAGATGAAATTATTTCTATTACGTAAGAGCTCCATACAGGTTGCTTACTGTATTCTCTCTATTTTCTCCTAGATATCTAATAGTGCCCTAGTGCTCCAGCCATGGAATAAAAGTAATTTTATAATGATCAGCAGAACAATACAAAAATATTAATTTCATTTATGTGATGTAAAGAGAATGCTTTGGGTTTTTCTTTTTCATTTTTAACTTCACAGCATTTTTATCACTTACTCTATCAGTATTTCAATGTCTGATAAAAGTAAAGAACAACATGCCATGAGAGCAATCCAGAGTACTGAAAAAGCATATGAAAAAGAATATGACTTTTTTAACAGTAATTTTTAAACCACTAATATCCTGCTCAGCATCATCTCATTCCTCTCCTTCCCACAATAAATGCAAGCATCAAATGTGTTAATGCCATGAGAGAGCAAAAAACCAACAAATTAGCATGCATAGTCATAGTTATCAAGAATCTCTACTCTGAGAGACTTCTCTGTTCACCTATAAATAATATATATAATAACAAATGCCCATTTTTCCCACATGTAAGCCACATGTTAATAAAAATTGTCTGTTTCCTTAACGAAGTGTTTTATAGCAGTTCATGCTGATAAGAAGTGTATCAATAGCAAAGACATGAAATTCTGTATTTCATAGAGCAGCATGAATCCCAAAATCTTCCAAACCATTTCTGCATTCCTAATTCCCACCAACAGATGAATATTGTACTTGAAGTAACCTTGACAATGATTTGCTACTAGAAACACTGCAAACCCTAGGTCACCAGCAATTTTCAAATTGAGAACAGTAAGTATGTATTAAACATACATCCTACACAGAAACAGCATTCACTCAGCATTTCAGTCACCAGTTCTTTGCACCAGTAACTCAATTCTAAGATCTCACACTGTCAGTTTCTTATGGCTCATTCATATTTGTACTCTGAAAGTAAAATCTTAGTGGCAACTGAAAAATAATTAACACATTTCAGCATCCAAGGGAAACATAAAACGGCTGACTAGAATACAGATGCTTAAATAAATCCATCTTATTCCCAGGGGTTTGAGGTGTACAGACAGCACATTATCCATAAGGAGACAAATATCAAAATACAGAATACGTGGGAACAGGTGGAATATGTTTTCTTTTGTTTGTTTTGTTTTTAATATAAATAGTTTCCTGTATGTTCAGAGTGAAAAGTTGCAGTAAACATTCTTTAAAAAACCAAAAAGTGAAAGCCTTGAGCCAAAACAGACAATGAGTTCATTAAACTAGCCACATCCCTTAAGTATTTATGAAACTTGAGGAGAAGCATAAGTTTGTTTTTCAAAAAAATCCTTTCCTGTAGCTTGTAATTGCTAATGGGATGATTCTGCTGTCCTTATGCATAAATAAATAATGCCAGTATATTACTTCAGCCACTGAAAAGGGCCAGGAAAATACAATTATCTCAGCAAATGCCGTAGCATATTTATCAACTAAATTGAATAGTTACATACAACCTGGACACATCCACTACAATTTTAGATTTCCCTTATGTTATCTATTGTAGCTTTATTCAGCCTTGATATGTTCTAAGGTTCAGAAAATAGAAATTTAAATAAACTCAGAACCTTCCTGAAATGAAAAGCAGAGCCAGAAGTGTCAGTAATTGAACATACACTTAAAAACCCTTCAGATGTTGCCCATCTCCCAAAATATGACACCTGCGAATTCGAACAATTTTGGATCTACACTACAGCAAAAATTTGTTCATAAATATTTATAAACAATGTGACAACCATGCACAAAATATTCATTATTAAAATAAATGCCCTGTAGAGTCCTGATACTAACACAAAAGGGAATTTCTGAGTAGTTTAAAATATCTTGCATTACAATAGTATCTACTCCAACTGAAATTTTTACACTAACCATATTGTTTCTTTTAAACAAACAGTACTGCCATCCCTGAGGATCATCCTTTTCTTTAGTTTAGCATTTCCCTTCATCTCATGTTTTAAAAATGCATTTAAGCCGGCTTTCAAAAAAAAGTGAGTATTTTTATTGCCTTGTAAAATCACATTTCCTATCCATGAAAGCGTAATGGTTTTTGAGTAACAGTATCTGTAAAGGCAATTGTTCCATCTGAAAGTGTCTTTACGCGTGCTTCACTTTCGCTCTACAAACTCTTTCACCACTCCTCTGCCCTGCGGATTGATGCAAGCACTGATACAACTCGGACACCTGACTACAATTTAGGGTCTCAGTGCTGGTTGTGAATGTGATACTCATAGCAGAGGTGATGATCAGGCTTCCTCTGTGCATGGCAGGGTCTGTTCTGATGGCATCCTGTGTGTGGTGGCTTCCCCCAAAACAACTCTCCTGCTCATGAAACAACACCCAGAAGAACATGAGAAGTAAACGAGTCCTGCCAAATGCATAAATATCTCAACTAATGGGGCTGAATCCCATCTAGAGAGGGAAAAGTGGGCAGTGATAGTAATTTTATGTGCAATTACTGAAATCAACCAGAATTGCACCAATGCCTTGCTGCACAGATAGATTCATGCTGCATCTAGAAATGTCAGAAAAGGATATTCAGTTCCATTTCCTGTATGCACATGAACAGCAGCTCTTTCTGGAATGAATCACTGCTTCATGGAAATGTGTATATGACACAAAACATCTAATTCTGATTTAAAACCTGGCAGCAGAGTGGCTTCTGGAAAGTCTTATATTTTGCAAAGGACAGTGCTCTGATTGTTTCAAAGACGGGTATTTATTAGCTGAAATCTTGCCATTTTTCAACCACAACTCCTGACATACTTGCCTGTTAGAAGCTGCTACCAAGTCTTTCCTGACACTTGTCAAAACACCTCCCAGCCTTCCTCTTTGAGGAGCTGCTGGATTGAGCTTTGTGAGATGACTGCATGACATAGTGTATTCATGGTCTTTAATGTCACTATATTCTAGCATGGGGGAAAAAATAATCTACAGGAAACAACAGCTATTTTTGACAAGGTATTTTAGTTCTTAGTTGAATTGGTACAGTGTTTGTTTGTGTATATCACTCTTACATTAGATTTTGCTCCTCTATTTTTAACTGCATTATAAGTGCATAAAAACTGCACTGCAGTTAGATTATGGAACCAGAAAGCCAAGCCTCAATTGAAACAGACACTTCCCAAACCTCATGAGAGCAGCTACTCAAAACAGTCTGTACTAAGTAAATTTTGTCACTGGTTTTGAAAGCATTTACCCACAAATCCTGACAGTTGCCAATACTGAAGCTAAGCTTCAGCACACATCCTTAAAGAATCATACAAACACTGCCTTTTCAGTATTGCAACAAAATGCATTTATGTGGGAAAAAATCTATAATATCAGGAATGCATTAAGTATATAAAATTCCTAAGAAGAAAGCAGACAATACTTGCAAAAGAATCATGTAAAAACCCAAGCAGCCCTAGGCACCTGTAAGATTCACTGCAGACACGTAAGGTGCACTAAAGTTAGCCTTACAAGGAAAGAAAAAGGAAGATCCTTGGGACAGGGATTATGCTCTTCTGGCTCTAAGCACGGTCACACAAAGCCCTTCAGGCTGCTTAGAGTCTTAGTTCTGTTCCTAGAAGTATAAATGCAGTCAGACAATGTATGCACCTAAGAAAGCCTCTTAATTTCAGAAAGAAAACAGCCTTCTGCAAATAGGCACTCTTGGTAGCCAGCAAGTTTAATTCTCCTATAGAATTACTGACGCAGATTTTGTAAAAAGGTGTGTTCAGTGAATTTAAAACAGAGAAAGACAAAGAACAGAGAAACCTTACCAACGTAGCGTGTAATTACCTAGTAAGATACTCATCTGAGGATACTGTTTCAATGTCCTTCTCTGTAAAAAGACCTTCTGATTTATGGAATACAGCCTACCCAAATAAATAAACTGCAATCAGTTTCTGAGTGTGGCTTGGTTTGGTTCTTTTACTATCTATCGTATTATCATTTACTATTTAAGTAATATGAAACATGAAAGACTAATGCAAATGATACATTTTCTTTTCTGCATATTTTAAAGAGATTTTTAATTCCCTAGTTTCTCAATTATTAGCTAGCAGATAATGATGATGGATTTTTTTTCCTCTGAAAGGCACCAGAAAACAGTAAGTAATAATTCTCACACAAATTCCATTACAACAACTGTTGGATCTGTAAATCACAAATTGTGTCAAAAATATGATAGAAGTGGTTTTGTGCATCCTATTTGTTTAGCAAAAGCATTTTTTAGTCTGTTTTAATATGGTGGCACCTGTCAGTTACAATGGACTTAACAACCAACATGAAGAAATGTTTCAAGGTTATAACAGCAAACATGTTTGAACATGATAAAATCAAATTTGATGGAATACATTCAAGGCATCTTGTTATAAATTAGCTCATGAGAACATGGCAGAACAGTAAAGGCTGCCTGAAAGCTCCTTAGCACTGCTGCTTTCCAGATATAATTCAGTATGGCAACACACTGGGTTCATGCAGACACTGAAGTCCTGCAGTCCTGTGTGGTGCACATCAAACAGCATGATAATAAATGAAAACAGTGACTAAATATAAAGCAGTTGCTAGAATTAAGCTATTTTTCTGACCTTTAAACACCACACCTTACACAATGGGTTGATCCAGACTTCTTTTCTATGTCCCTTTTTCACAGGGAGGAGCTCTCAACTGATTTCACTTAATGAAAACTGAAGTGTTCATTTTTATTTATAAAATTCCTATGATTCATACTTTTGCATTTTGAGATTGTGTAAAAAATACTTATTATGCTTTTTAACCCTGCACGGCAGATGGGAATTCAGTATGCATAAAAGTTTCCCAAAGACATTAGAGTATGGTTTAAATCCTTGAACTTTTCTTAAAAATCGTACAAAGCATGAGTGTTCAGGCCTTATAAAATCCCAGATTTTAAATATAGCTCTCTTACCCTCAAATACTACTTCTGTGTTTCTCTTTATAGCAAAATAGTGGAGCAGTTGCAGAACAACTGCAAGAAAAAAAAAAAAGCTGCAAAAAAGCATGGAATAGGCTTTCACAGAGAATTCAATTATTAAGTTCAATTCACTGACTGGTATCACCATCTCAAAAGAAATGTTATTTTTTTACTGTACTTAACTGTTTATTAGCTAGTAAAAATAAAGTAAAACAGATAAAATTTGGTCTCTTCTGAATTTATTTGGAAACCCAGCACTTCTTGAAATCTTTATTCAATTTCCAAATAAAGAAATTTACCATCTAAAATTGGCAGTGAAACAAATATATACAATTCTATTGGGTACAGAGTTTTAGAAATATGGGGAGGAAGAGAATAAATAGCAGATTGCATTTACCTGTGCTGAAGAGTCAGCAGCAGTAGAGAAAGAGTTTGTTAAAGAGAGCTCACATCACTCCCAAGACACGATAATGTCAAAGAAACAGACAGGAAGGCTTTGGCCTTCAGTCCAAAGACTGCTTGCTATATACAGCACTTGCCACGATGGGAATGGTGTCCTTGAGTGCTGCAGCAGTCCAGCCAGGAGGTTGGAGCAGGAGAGGAAGAACTGAAAGATCCAGCAGTGTAATCCCTGGTGCCCAGTGCAACACCACCTCTGACTGGTACTGCACACAGGGCTGCGTGGAGGGAGAGAAGCCATAGCTGGGGCTGGAGTGGCAGGTAGTGGGCATGGAAAAGCTGAACATAGAAAAAGAAGTTAAGGAGTCATTCTTGCCACAAAGGAAACTGCCAGGTTATGGTACAAAATGTTCAACAGTGGAGAAAGCAACCAGCCTAAAATAAAGTAAATCACTTTAGATTGAATAAGAGACTGGATTAGCAAAGTCTTGCTCAATTGTTTGAAGACTGGAAATACTGCACATACTACACCACAATCCATAAATTAATGGATTAAGTTACTTCAATCTTATAATTATGACTAAAATGATCAGTGACTGAACTGCTGTCTGCTTGTTTAACTTTTCATTAATTAATGCACTCCATTTACTGAAACTTTTTGCTTGAAAGCATTCCACTGAGGTTTCATAATATCCCTCTGATTTCCTCAGGTATTCTCAATTACGCTGGCTGTTCAAACATGAAGAGATCCACTTGACAGATTCATACCTCTCCCATTAAGTACACTGATGTGCTCTTGTTAATAATTAAGGGTAACGGCATTCCCCTGCTTCTACGCGTAACACAAAAATCATTGCAGAATAGGCCATACCTTAACTCTAAGGGAAAGGAAGTCACAGCCATGATTACTCTATGGAAAAAATATCTGGTTTCCAGAAATAGGGGTGTGCTTGTGGGTTAAAGTGTATTTTATTTAGTGGCTAAAAGGTGTTCCTTCGTTCTGTTTTTTAAAGGCAGGTGATCAGTCACCAAGGTCTTTCACTTGACTGCCAGAGTACATTACACAGACACAAAGCCATAGCAGGTTTTTTCCAATTATTTTTGTATTCTAAACCCCTGGCTGGCTAAATGTACTTTACATACAGGTGGACCTGAAGACTCTCCACACAACAGTGTGGGCTAAAAAACATCAAATGTTTTGGGCTTGTTGAAGTGTAAAGAAGCCAAAAGACTACACAACTATACCAATTTACAGCAGCCTGTAAGCTTTATTTCTGCTTCAATAATTACTTTTGTGCAAGAAAAATCCCCAAAAGCAAACTGCATATGACATTTTTTATACCCTTATTTACTAAGAACATCTACCTTGAGTAGCTATCAACATGAACTTTTTAAGAAGATTAGTTTCACACTGGAAATGAAATCGCTTGCTCTCTTAGAGACATTTTAAAAGTATACTTAAAGCAATGTATATGTGAAGGCAAGTGATAAGTTGAATCTCTGTCTTTGGAGGAGGGGGTTTTTACATTTCCCTGCAGGTAAATGAAGGAAATACAGATGTATAACTAATAGATTCTGTGAATTTGAATTTTAAAAAGCCAGGCTGAATTTAGCACTGTAGCCCAGGGGGCTTGTTAAAATCTGTGTGAAGACCTAAGCATCATCTTCCCCCATCTCAATGGGCTTTAAAGTTGCTCTGATGTAATATTAAACAACGAATAAAATGATTTTTTAACATGAGAGTATTACAAAAACAACTCCATAAGCAGAGATGAGCTTTGAGATAAAAGCAGTGCACACCCCTCTTGTTCACCTTCGCTAGGAGTCAGAGCCTGTCCATGTAAATGGCTTGTGCTCACAGGTACACAAGAGGAGCCCCAGTGTCTCCCTGACCCCAATTTTAGGGAAGCAGAGGCTCTTGCAAAGCTGCTGCTGTAGAGCAATACGCCCAAGAAAGATCCCATGTGCAATGTGGCAAAACTTCACCCAGTTAGGCATAGGGTTAATCTACAGTCAAACATAATCAGTGAGCCACATAGATTAACAGGGAAGCCAAGGCAAGGGAAAAGAATTCCTTGCTGCCTCTCAAGGGAGGAAGGAGCTGGCATAATCTCTCTCTCCATCATCAGCACAGATGGGCTTCACCTGTGTATGTGAAGGACGCCAACCATCTCTCAGCTTGCAGGTGACTGTCATTAGGCACACTGTCCTGCCCTGCACACACAGCTAGAGCAAGGGTGGAACACCCAGAGCTGGGAGCAGGAGATCTCATCACTTTGGCCAGACAGTGCTGCAGCAGGGAGGCTTTGGGGTCTTAGTCCCTGGTCTGCTTGTTAACACCATGTGAGCTTGCAGGACATCAGGCAAGTGAGGACTGTGAGAAGAAGCAAAGGAAAGAAATGTGAAGGGACCCACCCTTGAAAAACCTTAAACCCTTCAACAAAACCAAACCCTAAATGCTTTTTCAAATGTTTCTGCTGCTGAAAGGTTCCACTTGTAAAAGAGCCTTTGCCTTCTTATCTGTCCTAGTAATAAAAGAGGTTTTATTACACTTACTGTTCTAGGTAGATGACAAATAAGCAAGTACACAGATGCTTTTCACACTACAGTAAGCACAGTACACCGCACGCTCTTTTCAATAAACATAAAATTTCTCTGATAGGCCCAGAGAATTCTTCACATACAATTTCCCTAATCCTCACAGAAACTGCAACACAAGAAACAGAAGAAACCTCCCCCTCAAGCAAGACTACTCTATAGCTACTGAAATGTACATCTTCCCTGTTCTCTTCTGAGCTTTATCTTTCCTGACCTCATTAAAAATCTCAAATTCAAACACCCTTATTTGTTGTTGTCTGCAAACAGAACAAAGGCTTTTAGAGACACCATGGCATTAAATGAAACATTAAAATAATCTGCTTTGCATGAATCAGCTCTTTAAAATCCTGGTGCCTGAAATCAATAGTAAGATGCCATCCAGTGGATGAAGGCAGCACAGAATTAGTATAAAACCGGAGAGAGGGTTCAACTGCAATGACATCTAGTGGTAAGATACCAAACCGGT
Organism: Dicrurus megarhynchus; assembly: GCA_013399195.1. Lineage (NCBI taxonomy): Eukaryota > Metazoa > Chordata > Aves > Passeriformes > Dicruridae > Dicrurus > Dicrurus megarhynchus. The sequence continues at coordinate 221,113 of VXAD01013338.1, forward strand.
TGAACAAGTTTTGAAAATGCAAGTAAAAAAAGGATGTTTCAATAATGCTTACCTTTAAATTTAACTCAATTCCACCTTATGAATTAAGATACACTCCACTAATTCTGTTGTATCTTATTTCTCTTTCATTAAATAACATGGCATAGCATGTCATCCAGTATCTATTACTTGCAAAATAATGCAAAAATAATTTTGAAAATTAATTCTAATACCCTTTTCTCTTTCAATTAGAATTGCTTGTAAAGCTAAGTGTCATATAAGCAAGTTAAAGGTAACTTGCTTTGTTCATGAGTCCCCTGGGACTTACCCAAAGCTTTCTTTGTAGAATGCAAGTGATGAAGGCTTTAGAATCTCTTTTAAAAATACTCTTAAGGATTGGTATATTGTATAAATTATATTACTACAGGATCATATTTCTTGCATTTTTATACTGTTTCTTTCATATTATTTCTTCCGTTGCCTAACTTTTATTCTGGTTTCTAAAAAAAGCCTTTAAAGACAAGAGACGAGGCTGAGTTGATGCCATGCAAGTATTGCAGATCCCGAGAATATCATGCTCAATGAAAGTTCATCATTTGTGAAAGAGGGAAAGAAGGAATCAAAAACCTTTACAAAAGCTCCAGTATGAGACAAGGCTTAGATCCTACTTACTTTAAGTAAAAAATATCAATACTGATTATATTGTACAGCAGCACGAAAGAAACCTGACAGATACTGATCCTAGAGAAACAATGAATAAGGGCTTACATTTTGAAAAACCTATTAGTGAAGTACCAAAGTACTCTGAACAGCATTTTTGAAGATAAATATTAGCTGAAGAAGAAAGAGCTAGGTTCTCTGTTTGCTTACAGACTTTACATTTTGTACAAATTAGGTACATGTTGTACTTCTGAACTGAAGATCTGGTTCATTATCTATAAGAATTACAGAGTCAGTTCAACACATTACAAAGCTGAAATACTGTGCAAATAAAGAAATTGTAATGAGGAAGTCTATGCTTTCTCGCCAGTGATGTGGCATCACTGTCAGCAGTCCCCAATGACTCAGTGCTGTAAACACAGACCAGTTCTGCAGGTGCAGTGATTTTCTTTTTGGAATATGGGAGATGGAAGGAACAGCCGACTATTTATGAACCAAGTCCTGGAGGAGTCATGTAGTTTCAGCTTTAAGTGTCAAGTTTGTAAAAGCATAGGAGTAAGAACATAATCTTGTTGAAAAATAAAAAGATAAGAGATCTGAAGAACAACAGATAACCAGTCACTGATGTTCACTCTGAAAAAATAATATTCATATACATGCACAGAATTTTTTGCATTGGATTCAGTACAGAACAAACAGCATATATAATAAATCCAGGAAAGAAAGCCCAACAATCCAACAAAAACACACACACACAAAAATACAATGGGGAAAAAGATCAACATAAGAACAAAGGAGCGCCAGAGTTGAGGACGATGAAAAATACAACAGGGAATATAATTTTTAGCACAAACACAGCACATCCTACAGTTTGGCCATCCTAACTACCTGGTATCAAACAACGGTTCCATTATAGTAAACAGGGGTTTGTTTAGCTAAGCTTTAACTAGCTTACATACCCACAGTTCCACACAGCTAATATTTTAGAAGCTTTGAACCTGTATTATTCAAATTAATGAATCACCATTGTAGAAAAACAATAAAACCCATAAAAACATGGTCCTTTTGTAAGAGGCTCAGCTTCAATACAAACGCTTATTCACAGGACTTGAGACTCTGTGTATCTAACTGGAAGCGCACCCCACAGCATGATTTCACAGGTAAATAAACCTTAGCTCTATTAAAGAGGTTAAAAGTGTAAAAGGTTGCCAAAGGAACTTGATGCTAGACCCCTTCCATCATCTAAAAGCATTTCTGTGGGCCAGTCTTTGATCATGGCAGATGTTCCAATCTGTCAGAGCAACATTTCTTAACAAGGTCAAACTACATATAAATAAGCTAGTTATCTGAACATCAGCTGTGTCAACTTTGTTGGAAGTAAAGACAGCAGAGGTAGTTGTTCTTTATATTAAACTATTAATCTTACTTACTTAAAGAAATGTTCAAGCCTAAGTAGTGTTCATTTAAAGAAACAAAAAGAAGGCATAAGAGAAGAGCAACTGGCCTTGTGCAAGGCATTTGACACTGTCCTGCACGACACCCTTATCTCTAAAATGGAGAGGCATGGGTTTATGGATGGACCACTGAGTGGAGAAGGAACGGCCTGGATGGTTGCAGTTAGAAAGCTGCAGCCAATGGCTCACTAATCCAGACAGAGAGCGGTGATGAGCAGTGCTCCTCAGGGGATGGCACTGGGGCTGGTGCTGTTTAATACTCTTGTCAGCAGCATGGACAGTACTAAGCACACACTCAACAAGTTTGCTGACAACACCAAGCTTGATCCACACCACAGGGAAGGAGGGAAGGGATGCCATTCAGAGGGACCTGGACAGGCTTGAGAGGTGGGTCTGTGTGAACCTCATGAAGTTTAACAAGACCAAGTGCAAGGTCCTCCACCTGGGTCAAGGCAATTCCAAGTACAAGTATAGGCAAGGCAGAAGAATGGATTGAAAATGGTCCTAGGGAGAAGGACTTTGGTGGTTCTGATGGCCAAGAAGCTTGACATGTCTCAAAAATGCACACTCACAGGCCAAAAAGCCAACCATATCCTGGGCTGCAGCATGAGCAGTGTGGCCAGCAGGGTGAGGGAGATAACTCTGCCCCCTACTCTGCCTTTGTGTGACGCTGCTGGAGTGCTGCATCCAGTTTGGGGGACCGCAACACAGGAAGGATGTGGACCTGCTAGAGTGAGTCAAGAGTAGGGTAACGAAGATGCTCCCAGTGCTGGAGCACCTCTCCTACCAAGACAGGCTGAGAGGGCTGGGGTTGTCCAGCCTGGAGAAGAAAAGTCTCTGGGAGACCTTAGAGCACCTCCCAGTACCTAAAGGGGACTACAAGAGAGCTGGAGAGGGACTTTTTAAAGGGCACGTAGAGATAGGACAAGGGGAGAATGGCTTTAAGCTGAAGCAGGGTAGATTTGTATTAGATACTAGGAAGAAGTTCTTTACTGTGGGAATGATGGGCACTGGCACATCCACAGAGAAGCTGGACAAGTCCGCATCCCTGGAGTGTTCAAGGCCAGTTTGGATGGGGGTTTGGGCAACCTGGTCTAGTTGAAGATGTCCCTGCTCATTGCAACCAGCAACATACTTCCAAAGTTATTCAGACTAGCTCCATTCCTGAACTCCATTTTGTGAGTCGAAGTACATTAAATGTCTTTCCCAGACAGAAAAGCTTAATTTCATTCCTGTAGTTGTGAATTTGGAAATTAAAATACTGAGAAAATTGATATTGTATGAATAATTTAGCACTACTGAGAGATCTACATATATTTCTGTACATTAAATTATCATAGCTGTATAATTTTCCATAAATAAATATTAGATGCTTCTTAAAATCTTTCACTACACAGTGTTGTTATCAATCGATCTACAATTCATTACTATGCCCAGATATTTTTGCCACAAAGTGCAACACACAGACAATATGAGGGGCTAAATATCACAAAAATCTTGGGAAAATTTAGCAGAGAGTGGGTGTATTCTTTTCTGACCGAAGCTTAGAATAAGAAGATAAAATCTGGTTGTGAAACATTTTGTCAAGAAGCAAAATTCTATGTGCATGATAACAGAACAAGTCGTTCCTTCTGCCTAACATGCAACACCTACCCAAGTCTCTCATACGGAAATTGAGTTAATATTTTACTTCAGTATGAATTTAGAAAAAGCTGACTTGGAATTTTTTTTATGTGGAAGCAGGAAACAGTTATGCCCCAAATCCACTGTTTTTTTCATTCAATATTGCTGGTTTTTTCTGCAAAATATTAGACACATTAATTATTTACCTTAAGATTTCTTTGGGAAAAAACTCTTGGATCTTGAGGAGTTGGTAATTACGTTGCTGAAATGTTGTCCTAAAAGTAACAACAGAACTAAAAAAAAACTCTAGGACAAGACCCCAGAAAATTCGTATGAGTGAGTAACCTGGGAAAGCAGCTTAAGAGCCCTATCTTCTGATTAGAACTTCAGCTTTTTAAAAGAACAGAACTAGATACTGTCTCATTTTGCTTAAATTTTTATATGTGGGCCAAGCCAAAAAAATAATTGATTTGCACCGAATATTTGCACATTCATGACAATGAATGCTATTTTACCAGTGTATTAGGAGAAAGTGTTAAAAAAGTTTAGGAATCAGAACAAAAGCATTTGCAGTACACAGAAGAAAAGGATTTTGAAAGACCACATTTGGTGTAGATATGTTTTTCAGAATCCACTTAAGCATGACTTTTATCATACAAACATAAGATCCCAGAGATGCAAACTGATTGAAGATCTAAATGTTCAAAGTATGAGCAGCTGTTTAACAAAACAGTGTAGGTGTCCATGGAATACAGTAATGTGCCTGTGTTGCATTCAATACAGTAATCCAAGAATCTGTGACCAGTGAAGTCCACTTTTAAAGGAAGAATCAGTATTTTTAACAGCCTTAGTCAAATTTTCTTCTATATTTCCCTAGCTACTGTGTGTTGTTGTTAAATAGCTATTTCTCTGGTATCATTGTTTTAAATGCTGCTGAAGGGATCTTTACACATTCTTTTCATTTTATAAGACATTCAACTGCTCATGTCAGTATTCTGAAATATTCAAATAAAAGCTGTGGCAAAATTAATAGAAATTAACAGAACTAGCACTTAAAAAAAGTTCCAGCGAGAAAAAGGCAGTCTAAACCTATCCATTTTAATACAATATTGGTTACTGAACCAAGACCATGCTGGGTCAAGTGAGTCACGATTGCTGCAATGACTTGGGTCACTCCTCAGTGTTTTCATTTTCTGTACTCTCAGCACCCCTCTCTCCTATTTTTTCAGAAAATTTTAAAAGTTTTCTATATTCAGTTCTGTCATGTCAATCAACCTATTTCCTTGATCATGACCTCTGCAAATTGTAAAAATGAGCTAGCAGTTCTTAAGCAGGTTAAAGTATCTTTCAACCTCAGCCCAGGAACAACAGAACCATACATGACACAAGAGCAGAAAACATTAAAACTTAGAAAGACCACCTTAGAAGTTGGTGGTACACAAAAGGTTGTATTGTACACAGAGAAATATTATTTATAGAACAGTCGTATGGGTCAGAGTCTCAGAACTTGCCAAATTTTGCAGGAAAACAGTATTCATTCTCCAATTCTTAGAGGTAAGCAAAAGTTCAACCTCACTGTAAATATTTAGGACAACATAAATTAAAAATGTCATCTCTACACCTCCACAGAATGAGATACAAAAAAGATAAGAAAATAAAATAGAACAGCAGATGAGTGACGCACTTTGCTAGTAGCATACAGGCTTTTTCCCAGCCAAAATAAAATGAAAAATCATCAGGGACCTGTTTTCAGACCATAGATTGAATTGGGTGGAGAAACAGAAGGAAAAAAAGGGGAATGGGAGGCAACAACTCACACAATCCCTCCCTAATTTTCACTTCTCCAAAAGCCCACTACCAATCAAACAGAAATTCAGTATGACCAGGCATCAAATGGTTTTTTTTGCTTGTTTGGTTTTACCATGTCTTTCACAACAACTTAGCTGCTTACTTATCAGCAGATTCTCAAAATCTAAAAAGTCAATTGCACAAATGAAAGTATCTTTGTGGAAGATAGTGAGAAGTGGCAGGAAGGAGGAAAAAAAAGTTTAAAATTATTGAATTAGTGGGAATAATTCAAAGATGGAAAGAAAAAAAAGTCAATGTTTAAGGCAGAAAAATCCATTTTCAAAAGTTTCTGTGAGTCCCAGACATGTAGAAATATCCCTAAAAATATAGTTACTAGATTTAATAGAGAATGAAAGGAACTAATTTACTTCTAATAAGTAAAATTCTTCATTTTTAACATCATATTGTTTTGTGATTCTGTCAATACTGTTTGGATGGATAATACTAAAAACAATAAATGGTGCAGATTACAAAAGGAAAAGAGTCACATGGACACACTTTTTTGTCTTCAGGCAAAAGTATTGTTGCTCCTTGTATTTCCACCCCTGGGAAATTCTTAGAAAAGCTCCTCTGGCTATAAAGAAAGAAATCTGTATACAAGCGGTTAAGAAACTTTTCTTTCTTTTAATTTCAACCTGGTGGTTATTCTGTTTTCAGTGCTTCTTGTGTAACATAAAAAGAATAAAAAGACAGAGGGGAAACGATCCAAGCATTGTATGAGAAGACTGATTCACCAACGCCTTTTTTTAAATCTTGAGGTATCATTTCAGAATATGTTCAACATCCAAAACTGTAACAGCCAGCAAATGAGATCTTTGGTACAGCCACTCAGTAACATACACTTCATTCTTATGCTCTAATTATATTTCTTGCTATTCACAGGTAAGAATTGTGAATATCAGTCAGAACACCAATTAAAAGCTAAGTGCTGATTGTGCTTCTAAAACATTTACTAAACCTAATGAGAGTCCTTCTGGAAAAGAAGGAGGGGAAGAAAAGGTTTGAAGCCTCTGCTTGTTCTCATACTAGGACACACCTTAAGATGAGTTTGCCTCATACATATTGAGCAGGCAGTTGGACTGGAGGACCTCCTGGAGTCGATGCCAATGTTAATTATCTTATGATCTTATCCTACAAGCACATACATTTGTTGCATGATCATAAATGAAGTCTCTGTGCCTCTCATATTTCTCCTGCAATAACTTCTTATAGAAATAATAATAAAAAAAGAAAACTTAAAATAACAGCTCTGGGATCTTAAAATTTCATAATAAGGCAGTTGTTGGGCCATAATAAGATGGATGTGCAACTCATTTCTAGCACTAGGTAAAAGCGTATTTTCAACTTATGCTTCTCTTGGCAAAAAAGCTTTTTATTCAATGATAAAAAAGTAGTGGTGGCCAGAAATAAAGATTATTCTCTGTAGCTAGTCTTCCCAGACATAAAATATACTTTCCCCGGGTATTTGTGTCAATAAGACTGTTATTGATACTTTAAATGAGTGAAACAGTTGCTGCTGTTTTCCTCCTATGATTTAGCAAAATAGGTGAGTAGAAAGATATTGACATCCTCAGTAGAAACATATGACCATATATATTTATGAATGTTACTCTGCATTAAGTCTACATATTTTGTGTGCTTGACTATATTATATTTACCTACAATAAATTGTTCTGTACCCTGCAATAAATTAAATAGACTCTGTTCACAATTTCAGTGGTATTATGTAGAGTGCAAAAAGGTAAATTATCTTGCACTTTCAAAAAGTCAAATATTGTTAATTATTTGACTGAAAAAATTTTTTAATTAATACTGAGTTACTTAAAATTATGTTGTAAAAATTTCAAGAACTGCACTTGCAAAATTCCTCTTTAATTATATATTAAATATATATACTACTATATATTATATAATACTGGTGATACAGTATTATATAATAGATATTAAAACTTGTTTTATATTTTTAACATTATTCCTTGAAGTTTTTTGTTGTATCACTGTTGTGGTTTTCTGTCAAAAGGTATGGTTTCATCTTTACTGCAAAGCTAAGCATATTCTCCACAATATTCAGTTCATTTCATAGATTTTAACAGTGCTGATACCTGAGTTGTCCAATACCCTGTTGCTTATTGTTAGCTTCATATTTTAAGTAATCACATATGCCATTAAAATAAATTTAGGTTCACTTTGTATGAACCAATAAAACTAAAATATGTTGGCATGAAACAATAGATTTTGCTTATTTTTTGAAACAGCTTGTTACAAGTTCTTTTGTAGATTTGTATATCTAATATTTGTGATTAAAAGCAGTTATTAATTTTACATATTTTCATTCTGATCATTTATTCCATTCAGAAATACTTAAAAAAAACATTGCAGTGCTTCTTTACACCCTGATTTCAATGCAACAGGAAATAAAAGCAAAATTTGAAAGCTTTTAACTTTCATTTAACATTTGATGCTAACAGATGTTCTCAGGGATAGTCTATCAATCTTACACCAGACTGTTTTTCGGTATAAGCACCTTTCTCAGTTTTAAATGCATTCCTGCTGGAGAAAATCAGAAAATTTACTGGATTTAAAATGAACACAGGCCTATAAATACGTGTGCATTGAGAAATAGAAATAGCAATGTCGTGATGGTGACTTTAGTGCTTTGATGTGGTCTAAATAAAAGGTTGCAGGGTATGGATGGGCACATTTGGGATGGCTCCAACTGCACTGCCTGCTCAACATCTGTATAAACTCAGTGACAAGCACCCAAAGCCCCTCTCGGAAACAGATCCCTTCCATACATTCTTCTATTGACACTCACATGGGAAAAAGCTTCTTCTCTGTTTTAAGCAGCCTATCTGTATAAACTACTTTCTCAACAAGTTCCCCCTGAAGGTACTTGTTGATTTGAGCCTTATGTGAAATTCTACATATTATTAATATGCAGTAACTGTGATGAATATACTGACTCATAACCAATGGGAACGATGCAGAGAAAACAGAAGAGATCAGGGTTAGTTACTGTAAGAGCAATGAGAACTGGGAACCAGCATCTTCAGTGTATGAATGAGAGAGCTTTACCTCATCTTTCTCAGCCACAGCTCTGAAAAGGTTTTAGAATAGGCTGAACATATCACTGTCATAAGTTTTCTTTTGTATCCTTACTTGCAGCACCATTGGGAGCGGGGAGAATTTCCCAATCAGATAAGGAGGGGAGAGAGTAGCAGGAGGGGCCAGCAGGAGAACCACAAGTTTCTCTGTCTGCTGATGAAAATGTCATGAAACATTTCAACAGTGGGTTCATCAAAGTATCCTCAAGGCCACCACTGCAAACACACCAGGAAGGCACCTCTTAGCCAAACGGTTTAGTGGCTGACAAGGAATTCTCCTCAAGATTTTTCACCTCTAAGGAATCTTCTAGGGATTTAGGGTTTGACTTTGCAGCTGAGACAGGTCACAGGTCAAGAAATGAAAATGACAGAGCCATCAATGCCAGAACATTCAATAAAGTGTGACTAAGTCAAGACTGTTTCTGAAATACTGTTCCCAACTCAACCAGACACACACAAGCTGCCAAGCGGGTTTCTGTCAGAAAAGAGATAATGTTTCAATATCAGCATATCAAAACTACTGTTTCCAAAAGCATTTCACTCAAGAAATCAGCACGAAACACAGATGAGAAAATTTCTGAATATTTCTGTTCTTTATGCAATGCATGTGGGGGAAAAAAAAGATAAAACAAAGCAAATTTTAAAAAAATCCAGTTGCATGCCATTAAACCAGCCATAGTACTGATTTTTAAAAGCATATCTGCTTGTAAAAGTTAGTGTTAACTAAAAACTATATCATAAGATCTACTTTAAATACGTTCTGAAGAAAATGAAAAATAGTAACTAATTGTGTCTGTCAGCACAAGCAATTTCTAAGGATACCATTCGCTTCCCTAAATCTTAAAATAAACAACATGGACATCTAATTTCTGGAAATAGGTTGCATGATGCTTCCTGAGGAAGTTCCAGAAAAAGTTCATCTGCCATTGTGTTTGATAAGGACAAACCACTGCAACTTCTAGCACTGCAGCTTTGCAAGGACCGGTACCCAGGCTGCTGTAGTATGTCAAAGAAATACTGAAACAGTATGATAAATTAAAAGTTTTCTCTTAAGATGAAGAAACATTTTAAGCCATTTTGGGGGAACTAAAATATAACTTCTGGAGGAGCCTCTCTAGGAGCTGTACCAGGAGTTTGCTACCATATCACATCTGTTGAGTACAGGAGGGAAAGGATCATTTACACAGGAGGTCTCCTGATGACTGACAGATCCTCTCTCAAGAGCACGTGAATTTAACTTTGAATATAACTTCCTGCAAGTTCACTCTATGAGGAAAAATACAAATACTGGACTCATGCACATTGTAAGACTGAAAGTTCAATTTATTTACTAGTTGCGGTCTCCCTAACCCAGCAGTGAAGAGATGAGTATGTACCAAACACCTCCTCCAGAAAGTGCTCCCGATTTTCTTTCCTTCTTTCCCACCTTCTTATTTATACATCTTTTTAAAACGTCTCAACCTTTCTCTTATGGTCTAGATTTAGCAACGTTCTCAGAGACCTGAAAATCAAATCTCTCTTTGTCTTGTCTCTTAGTGAATCATCCTACCTGAGTTTCTACCAGGAAAACTCAGCCACAGGAACATGGTAGGTATGTGGCAGAACACCAACAAGTAAAATAATGCACTGTGAGTTGTTTTGGTTTGCAACTAATTTGCAAGTATACACAGTTTTCAAAAGACTTAACAGGCTGGTGATAAGTAATCAAGAAAAATTCTTTTTACTAATACCTGCACTTAGAATGTAACCAGGCAGAAAGGTGAAGATCACAAATGTACTTTAAAATATTAAGAACGAATTATGTGCCTGGGTGGCAGAGTCCCAAACCCAACCAGGATTCATGTTCTTCATGTATATCTATATCCAGATGGGTAGATAGAGAGATCTCATAGAGCAGCTTTGCATTTGGGTAGCATCTCCAGTATAAAATGCCCTTGGTTAATCATGCTATCAACAAGGTATAATAGTCTAGGCATTATTACCTGTATAAAGAATGAAAATGTCTCTAGTACCATCTAGAGAGAGATACACATTTTTTCAGAATCAATTTTCTCTGTAGAGATAAGTAGTACACACATCACCATAGCCTATGAATGTACTCAATTTACTTCAATAATTTTTCATGGAAAAATATGAAGAAATGTATTCTTTCAGTACATAATGTAATGTTCTGCAGGGCAGAATTCATTCTTTGCAAGAGAAAATGCAAATTAAAAAAAAGGTCTTTTCTGACAAGTTGAGACTCTTAAATTGTAATTTATTTTTTTTCTTTAGCATAACATCAAAGCTTTTGATGTTACAAAGCTACAAAGTCTCAAATCTCAACTGACAAAGAGAAACACAAATTAGTTTGCCAGCTGGCAAGCTAGGTGCATGAATGTTTGCATGCAACATTTAAATGTTTAACACCATTAGACCAGTGCACTTCTTAGCTATTCTATTCATAGTTGCATACAGCTTCATATGCAAACTTGTACCATCTGAAACACATTCCCAATTTCTGTAGTTACAAAGACTTTTATTTTCTTTAAATGAGATGACTTAATTTTCAAAACTTAATACATCTGCAACATTTCCAAAGCATTATGTTGGAGAAAACACAGGGAAAAGAAAAAAACCAAACCCAACAACAACAATCAAACCCCCCCCCAACAAAAGAAAACACACCAAAATAAAATAAACATAAAAACCAAACTAAAGAAAAAAAAAGAAGGAAAAAAAAGAAGAGGGAAAATATTTTTTGAAAATATTTTTCTTTATCTTTACATAATGGTAAGGAGTGACATGAATTCTACAAATATCATCTAAGATGGAAGAGAAAAATCCTTCAATGACCATTTCATAATTTGGAGTTCCTTACTTGAATGCAAAATGAAATAAAATTGTTGTCATCTCTCTGCACAGCTCTAGTTTACTGTGTAGTCAAATCAGAAGTGATCTGGTAATAATGAAAATTTCCACAGGTCTTACACTTCTGGTTTAGGAAGACCTTACAAGTAACATCAGACAATTTACCAAAGCTTCAGCAAAAGAAGAAAATAGATTTACATAGTGACTGGCTTGTTGGCTTCTTAATGTTTGAAATACTGTTTTTTCTTTTGTTTATTTGCGGTTTTTTAACCATCAGATACAACCACTCTCTCTGTTCCCATTTGCTATATGCTTGCCTCCAGGCTCATAGTCATTCACCACAAATTCCTTCACTACCGTGCTCTTTACACACATATTTACACACATGTCCTCTCTCATGATTCCCATCAACGTTTTCTCTTAAAGCATCAAAGAAGCACCCTTGTACCCAGCCAGTGATGCTCTCACAGGACTCTGAGACTTTGTGCACATTTTTCTGTACACCTACTTGTTGAGTTAGTTCTACATACAGAGAGTAAACTCTGGAGCGAAGTCACACTCTGGCTGTAACGATCACTAGCAAAACAACAAAAAGGAAAATGGATTAGCAGAAAAAGGGGTTAGTTCTGAACTTACACAAATTTATAAATACAGACACTTATCTTTAAGAGTCTAAGCAATCTTCAAGTAGAGTGGCACAACCTCTGCTTTGACAAGCTGAACAATTGTGATTTTAACTAAATGAAGCATTTTTAAAGTGAATGTATTTGTGCACGTGGTTTGGAGATATGCTATCCCCCTGGTGGCAGGGTCACACTGGGCCAGGAGGGCCAGGGTACAAACAGCAGATGGATCTCTACTGGACTGCTGACGGGTGCCACTTCTTCCAGCACAGAGAATACATGTGGGAAGACCTACCTGCCAACACAGGTACCATAACACCTACAGGGAACCATCCTGAGCTACTAAATAAGTTTTATCCAACCTACAAGATGTGCAGAATTGAACTATATTTAGCAGAATTAGTCATTTATGAAAGTGAACAAATTGAAACATATTTGGAATTTGGATCTCCAGTCTGAACTCTTATCATCACATCAGATGGAAAAATCACATTGTGGGAAACCTGTTCAGTGAATGGAAAACAGTCTGCTTTACCAGTCTCTGAAGAAAGCTTTGACAGACTGTTTTTAAAGTGTTCCTGGAATATTTTGCCATGGTATTTAACCTTCCACTGATGTTTTAGGCAAGCTGTCTCTATTTTTGCTAAGTTAGTCAGTAGGACGTAAAGTAGCAGCAAAAATAATTTATAAACATACAGCAACTTTCACCTTGCCTGTACAGATCAGTGTCTTTCCCCAGTTCAAGTTGTGCCAATAAAAAAACCCCAAAAGTGCTTCCATATTTATCTACATATGTAGAAAACTTCAAAGCAGAAGTACAAGTTTAGAAGCTATTGGCAGGAGACATCTGTTGTACCATCTGCACAAAAATTGAAGCTATAAATCCACCTTTCTGAAGCAGAACATTTTTTTCTCCTTTTAGGCATTGTAAAACACTTAAATCTTAGTCAGTGATAATTACAGCTCACCACAGAAGAATATAACTTTACCACAATTGTTAAAAACACATTTTAATGACATGGTGAAGAAGCAGTTGGAGTAGACTATAGTAACATTGATGTGAGAACACTTTCTGACTATAGATTCTACTAAAGGTAAACCACAAAGTAATAGCTAGAAGCAGAAACAAAATAAGAAATAAACAAGTAGATTGCAGCAGTTTTCCTAAAGCATGAATTTTCTTTCTGTATTTTCATCTGCAGCATCCCTATAGAAATCCTTGAAGTATCAGGATGAACCTAAAGTCCTCCAACTCCAGAAAACAGCAACCAGAAAGGTGAGTAAAATTAAAACAGCAAAAGGTGGAAGTAACATAAATGTTGTGCTGAAACAAATCAGATATTTCACACAAAACACTAAAACCAAGAAGGATCTGTTAAATCAATGGCTTTATGAAAGGCTATATCATCAATTATGGACAAGTGAAGGAAATACACCCAGTTCATCAATGAAGCAAAGGGTTGTCCACTCAAACTAATGCATTGATACATTGTGCCAAAAGGAATACAAAGAAAGATTTCTAGAAAATTAGGAGAGCTACTAAATCTTTTGATTTCTCACTGGTTATGAGCAGCTATTCATTACAGTTGCAAGACAAAAACTATTGCACTCTTCTAGGCACAGGGAAGCTTTCCAAGGAACAGAGAAAATAGAATAACCTAAGACGATTCATTAAAGAGGCAACATTGATAAACTCATCAAAAGCTAGTAAATATCTTTGTTTGTATGGCATTGCTGCAGCTGATGTGCACGGAAACAGATAAAGCTTTGGTTACCAAAGTGAACATCAGAAGCAATCCTGTTTATAAGTGCCTGGCAGCTCCCACATCCAGTTTATAATTGGATTAGAACTAAACTGTTCAGCTAGAAAACACAGCAGACAACAACAGATCATTTAAAATGTGCAGACAACTGTGTTGCCATAGCCACCAGCGAATTGCAGATAAACCCACATCTTTTTTGGTCTCTTAAAAAAACCCAAACCAAAAAGCTCCAATCACACCCAACCAAACCAACAAGCTGAGGCCCATCTAAAATCATACCACATCACATAAAGAAATGTGCCTGGCAATGAAGAGCTACCAAGCAGTATTTTTAATTCCTGGTGGCTTCTCTGTGCTGTTATAAAAGCAAATATATTATTAGATCTAGCTCCAGCACCTGGTCTTGTCAGCAGTCTTCACATCAGACCTGCTTTTGAGCTGGGAAGCAGTGATCTATCAGCCACCAATTCCTAAAAAAATGACAAAATACTGTTGATAGAGATGAAGTTACAAGAATCTTCAGCCATACAACAAGATTGCTAATGAAGGACAGTTACTGAACGGAGCTGATTAAAGTTATGGTCAAGAAATTAATGTAAGCACAAAATTGCTATTCATCTCTAAAATATTTCCTGTTAGTGGAAGTCTCGCAGTGGAAAGTTGTGACATAATGAGCACAAGTTGCAAAAGATAAATTGTATCTCTTACATTTCTTTAGGTTGTCGAAGTAGTACATACAAGTAAATAAGCTGACAGTACCTCTAAACTCACAAAGGGGGCCGTAATTTTGCTGGGTGTGTTTTTTTGGTTTGGTTTTTTTTTTCCAAAAGAGACTGGTAAAGAGTTTAAGGGTAAGCAGTATTATTTTGGACCAAAAAGTGGGAAAAGAACAATAAGGAGGGTAGTATTTAATGGATTAATTTTCGTCCCAGCAAAACAAAGAACAATACTCTGTTTCTCTGCATCAACAGCAGTTATCTCAACTCTCCACAGGAAGTCCAGTGTTCCTTGGGGGTTTTTTTCCCAGTGTAAAACAGAAACAATTTCTGGATGACAGTTAAAGTTAACCAGAATCACAAACTTACATGCTGGCACCTGAAGGCATTCATTCATATGTTCTTGCAAAACTTGAATAAAGATCTATCATCAACCTCACAAAGCAGCTCGTTATGAGGTAAGATATTTTAGAAATGAAGCAGTACTGCCAAAGGTACACAAAAATGAAGACAAATTACCTGACCATTTTTAATAATCAGAACTGACTCATGAATGAAGATGGATTTCATTACATCCCCACCATGCAGAGAGTTGTTTGAAGTCACAACAACCTATTCCAGTGCTTAATCGCTTTCACAGCAAAGATTTATTTGTAATACCCAGACAGAATTTCCCCTTAAACAATTTGTGCTTGTTATCTCCTGTGCAGGCACAGTCCAGGTGGTAGTACATACGTTTGTTTCCAACTAGCTTACATACTCAAAAGACTTTGAAGGCATAAACCCCCAAATTCTCAGCTAGTCAAACTCATTGAAATTATTTCTGAGTACTTAGGACCCACAGCACTATATACTACAGATTATATATACTACAGGAATTGCATTAGTTATTACTCTGAAGAGTTAACATATAAGGTAAATCCAAAGAGGAGCTAATCTCTTTGCCAAATTAGTGGGAGGACAGGTTCTCCTAGCAGAATTATGACAGGCAATGACCGGATAAAGCAAAACTTCCAAGTATTTCAGGACATAAACTTCATCATTTTTGCAGACAGATTAAGAAATATATCTGTACAGATATTCTCTCAGACATGAGGAGAAAATGGAGATACTTGGTCTTGAAGTCTGCCTTGAAGTGGTCATGAGGGAACCATGAGCACTGCTACAGCAAAAGCAGGTTACACTGACCTGCTACACGAAAGTGTGTGCAGTTGACGCATTTTGTAAATTACAAGTATATGATTTTTTTGATTCTGTGAAGCAATTTGCATTGTGTCACTAAAAAGTGAAAAAATTAACATGTGCATTTGAGATCTCAGGTGATGTCTGTTTGCAATTCCAGTTACTTTGAAAGGTGAGTCAAAAAAATTTTCAACTTTTCAATATTCTCAAAATAAATAAGTAGACAGACTAAATCCATTCATTCAAAACAAAACTGAAATTTCTAATTGTTTATCAATGTTAATTTTGATATTATGACATTTTGCACATGCTCCTTGCAGTGCTACTTTGATAACAGCTAATGCGAGTTTCAGCTCCATATAATTAATTACCTGTTTGACGGGGTTTTTTTTTCATTTTAACCACTAGATGTCTCTAGCTCTATTCACGATAAAGGCAAATTAGCAGCATAGATCTGCTTGGAAACATTCGAGCTGTGAAAGCAGAATCCCACAAGTTTCTGGCTATGATTCCAATAGAAAGTCAACGTTCTGTAAGAAAGGTGCTACCCTGTTGTTTTAGAGCAGAAAATGAAATTTAAAATACCCTGGCTGCAGAATAATTCTTAGCTGCTAGTAAAAAAGTTAGAACAAGTATGAGCAAAATGAGCAAAAACTCCACGGCCATAAGTAATTCAATTCAGCTTTCAAAGTTGGTCCTAATATGAATGGGAGTCTAGATCACGTTTCCAAACTAAATTATTTTGTACTTTCAGAATATATGAAACATGAGCATTGCCACTTAGATTCTCACCAGCTAGCACAGTCACCCTCCTGTCTAAAACGTGAAACATTAAGCATTGCAGGAGCTGTTTAGAATGACGTTTAAGTTACAAATAGCTCCACTGTTCCCGTATGTGGAATATTTATGCCAAACAGGACATTCAGTTGTTAGATGCATGAAATCACTATTCACACAAAAGTCCTTGTCATTACTCTGATTACCCTGAAAGGTGGATTTTCTCAAGAGAAAAAAAAAAAAACTTTTGAGGACAACAGATAAAAATCTTATTTAACTGTTACTATGAGACAATCAAAAATAAAATATAAACTGAGTAAAGGGATCATGTACCAGTAGAGGAAAAGTATTACAAAATCTTCATTTAAAAAAATCAAACCATTAACCAAAGCCCCCCCAAAACTCCAAACCAACCAAAAAAACCCCAGTGCCAAGTCTGACTCTCAGAACTGCCTTGTCCTTCCCTTTATTCAGTCAGCAGTTGAGGCAGGAATTTTCAGTGCCTTCACATACAACTCTGTTTATAACTTTAATGCTTCAGGAAAGCATTAAGATGACAGTGAAGTGAACAGACTAGATGCTCAGAATATTCCTCCTCACCACTTGGAAAGTTTTCATTTTCTATCCCTGGTTTTGAACAGAACTTGCCTCATTTAATGGCACTACTTCATGACACAACATGAGGATGGAGAAAAGCACCTTTTTAATCCTGGATCCAATAGCTGCAGGTTTGTCACATCCTTAAGCGTATTTTGGTTTTGAACCTTTTCAGATCCAAAACAAATTATTTACCTTCTGAAGTGAATTTCAGATCTGTCAGTATGTGCAAAGGTGACAAATAAAATAAATAATTAAATTAAAAACCAAAAATGGACAAACAGGCACTGTACATTTTTGTCATTATTACTGAAGAAGCAACAACCAATTATATGCAATAGTGAAGTCATGCAATAAACAGAAAAACAGCACAGAATTTACAAAGCCTCTGGGAAATGTCTTCATGCTTTCTACAGTTTAACCCAGGTCTGCACTGTCTGGAAACAATGGCTTTCTATCAATGAACTGAATTTTGCTATAACATACTCAGATTTTATTTTGAAAACCAGAGAATAAAGTGAGGTCATGCATCTCTAGTAGGCAATAGTAGGCAGAAGAAAACAGATAATTCCTTTAGGATTTGAAAGTTTTGTTCTAACGATAATTAGAGGAATATTTCTTAAATTAAGTGGGATCATCACTTAATGAAGTGGGATCATCACTTAATAAATCACACAGCTAATGTCTGAGTAGTGAATTCAAGGGAATTATTCTAGTGCACTAGTGAATAATTCAGACTATTAGCTTGCAAAAAAATGACCAGTACTTATCTGTGCTTTTAATTTGTCCATCACTAATAGTTACCTACTTTTAGTAGCAGAATACTAATTTTAAATCTGCACAAATACACCAACAAAAATTTTAACTAATTCTAGAAAAAGCAAAAGAAATCAAATTCAGTTCAGGATTATCTTTATGTAAGCCTGCACAAATCCCCAAACCACCCAAAAGATTTCACAAATCCCCAAACCACCCAAAAGCCTTCACAATAGGAGCAGTCTTTCCAATCTTAAACCTTTTATTTAATTACAGGACTAGTGAATGATCACGTCAGAGAGCAATGTACGATAAAATGTACTGCATAGCAAATAAGAACATTTTAAAACGTATCAGTGTTGTTAATAAAATAACACCCCATCCCACAAAACTTACGGAAATATTTTCTTAAATGAGTTGCTGAACACTCAGCTTGAGGATGATTCACTTCTGGCAGGTATGATACTGCAGAATAAAGATGATGTCCTCAAAGGCAGTAAATTCCCTCCATGTGTTACATATCATGACCATTTAAAAGCAGCATTAAAATATAAAAGTACAGCCTGCTTACAGAACACAGTGGGGCAAAGATCACTATTGCAGAAGTTTCATAGAACTAATGTACATTTACATGTCTGTTGCTTCTTGGAGAAGAAGAAGCAGAACCAGAAAAAAAAAATCAAAAGGATTTAACAATATCATATCTGCTAATGAAAGTGTGTTCTCAAGGCATGTCTGAGATTTCCTTAACATCGAGCATGAACACCTCCAATATTTCTCTTGCTGTGTTTTGAAACACAGCTGTCTCTGTGAAACTGTCAGAAAAAGCCTTGCTCAGCAACTTCTAAGAGTAACAGTATGCAAAGCTACCCCTCTGCTTGATGGATGTCTTCAAAGGCACCTATGAAAAGTCACAGCAGTCAGACAAAGCCCCAAATATTTGGAGAAAAAAAAATATTGCATCCACTTTTAAAAGGGTAAAAAGATAACTCTGGGAA
Source organism: Dicrurus megarhynchus (assembly GCA_013399195.1). Lineage (NCBI taxonomy): Eukaryota > Metazoa > Chordata > Aves > Passeriformes > Dicruridae > Dicrurus > Dicrurus megarhynchus. The sequence continues at coordinate 240,043 of VXAD01013338.1, forward strand.
CTACTGACAAGTCAGCCTCCCATCAGAGACCAATAAAATCATGGAATAGATCCTCCTGGAAGATAGTTGAAACATCTGAAAGACAGGGAGGTGACGAGAGAAAATCTACACGGCCTCACCACTGGCAAATGATGTCTGACTAAGCGACTCCACTCTACAGTGGATTGATTGCATCAGCGGACAATGGAAGAAAAGCTATCATCCACCTGGACTTCTGAAAGGCCTCTGACACGGCCCCACACAACATTCCAGCTGCTAAATCAGAGAGCTATGGATTTGATGGGTGAATTATTAGATGCATAAGGAACCAGCTGAATGGCCACATCCGAAGAGTTGCAGTAAATGGTTCAATGTCCAAATGGAAACCAGTAATGAGTGGTGCTCTTCAAGGGTCCATACTGACACCAATGCTTTTCAAAATCTTCATCAGAGACATGGATAGAGGGACTGAGCTGCAGCCTCAGCAAGCATGCAGATGACACAGAGCTGAGCTGGCGCTGTTGATAAGTTTGAGCAGGGGGATGACATTAGATGGACCTGGGCAGGCCTGAAAAGAGAAACCATGAGACCCTTGAGAAGTTAATCAAGGCCAAGTGCAATGTCTGATACCTGGGTCAGAGTGATCACCAGTTTTAATGCAAACTGGGGAATGAATGGATTAACAGCAGCCCTGCAGAGATGAGCTCAGGGATACTGGCAGATGAAAAGTTAGATATGAGCCAGCAATGTGCTCTTGTAGCAGGTTAAGAGAGATGAATCTGCTCCTCTACTGTGCAGTCACAAGACCCCATGTGGAGTACTGAATCCATCTGGACTTCTCAGTACAAGAAAGACATCTGCTAGTTAGGATCTGACTGTTAGAATAAAAGCTCTGACTGGTGCCCCATGAAGGAAGAGTTGGGGTTACCAAGCCTAGGAAGAGAGGGTTCCAGGGAAACCTAAATGTGGCCTTTAAGAATGTAAGAGGGAGCATAAAAGAACAGATAAAGATGTTTACTGTAGTGATAGGACAATGGGGAATGGCTTCAAACTGAAAGAGGGCAGGTTTATATTAGATATGAGAAAGACCATTTTTTACAAGAGTGGTGAGGCATGGGCACCGGTTGCCCAGAGAAGGTGGGATGCCCCAGCCCTGGAAGTGTTCAAGGCCAGACTGGATGGGCCTCTGAGCATTCTGGTCTAGTGGAAAGTGTCCCTGTCTCTCTCATAGGGGGTTAGACTCCATGGTCTTTAAAGGTCCCTTCCAAACCAAACCATTGCATGATCCTAATTACCCCACAGGATCATCATGAATGAACCATAATAAATTACATGAATCATCAGCAGACCTTTAACTCCACATTTAGGAGAATAAAGCAACTAGATAGTTGCATAGTCAGTGACTATGCAATATTCTACTGTCCTTCTAGAAATCACTACAACCTTTAGATCTAAAATACAGAAAACTCTTCTGTCCCTACCTTAGAATAAAGTTCTAGTTAAGTAGAAACAACTGTCACAGTGACATGAAATTTGCTGACAGATATCTAATACTATCTAATATTTGGAGAATGCTGTTGAGAAAAGTATACTGCAATTCCACATTCAAAATGCAAATGAGCCTGAAGAGCTTGATTAAAGTCAAGCACTCTATGTTATTTCTCTTCTAATAATGTAGCTGCTCAGTTCACTGACTAGGTTTAACCTGAAATTTTAATAAGATATCTTTTCTTATACTCCAGATATTTGCTCCAAAACACATAATTATGTTTTCATCAGGAAAATAACAGAAGCACAGCAAGTGCCTGCACACTAACTCTAATAACATATAACTTAAATTCAATTGATTATATAAATATTCATAAATGACCAACAAGCTTCTAGTCAACGAGTACCTCTTACACATCACAGTAGAAATCTCACAGCACATTAAAACTCTGTTGTGTCATTAAACACAAAATCTCCCATGTGATGGCTGTAGATTAGACTTTGCACTACATATATATTTTAATCTAAAGATCTGATAAACATTTTTCTTTATTTCAGCTAAGATTTCAAGTGAGATTAGGTGTAATACTCTAGCTTCAACTCAAACTTATTTACTTCAGCAACCAAAGGAACAAGAGTCCTTTGACAATAATAGTATTGCTGTGCTTTGTAAATTGAACTAACAAATGACAAGGGAGGGATAAAAAGAGCTAAAAACAATATAGGCAAAGTCTGAATTTTAAAAATCCACTGAGATTAAGCAAGAAGGAGCAACAAGGTTCCACACTGTGGTGAGGTAACTAATTCCTTGGGATGTGAATTCCAACCAATTGTTTCTGTTTATCTTGTGATATCCCCAGGACAAAGTTTTTCCTTATTTCCATTACAATAAGTCTTCATGGAATGGGTGAAGATAAATTCTTTGCACTAAAATCTGTGATTAAATTCCCAGGCTTATTTTGTCTGTGCGGTAAACTCTGACCAAACTACTCAGCCCAAATGTAAAGTAAATCATGTTGTACTGCTTCTCTGCTCTAACACATTGAAACACACAGACCTCGGTCATTTTAAACACGTCACTTTGAAAACTGCTACCTTAGACTGTATTTCCAACAAACTGCTTATGGGTAAGGACACAGGGTAAGCCTAAGGTTGGACACATTCATAATGCTTTGGTTATCCCTGACTAGCTACAGGGGCTTTAGGGGAGGAATGCAGCTTAAAGCAACTGCATAACATTTTTTTCCCTTATCTTCCTTGAAATACACATCAGTTCCTGCAGCGTCTTGGTTTTACTTTTGCCTTTTAGAGTAGATGCTCTTGGACAAGTGGAAAGTAAGAAATGTGGCTGCTGTTATACTATGCTGTTCTGTGAAATGCATGAAGAAATTAAATGAAAAAATGTAGGAAAAGAAGTGTCTTTCAGTCACAGTGACAGTTAATATTATGCAAGTTATATAATGTGAGTAATAAATGCAAAGGATTCAAAGCAAAATGCATGTACCTCTAGGCATCTGGCTAAGAGTCCACACATTAGATAGTATGCTCTCTCCATCACTATACTATAATACATGTTACTACAGTTTTTCACACTCAGAGGACACAGTCCCACAAAAAATGGTGTTCCTTCGCTGAGACCTTCCCAAACAATTAACATCCTTTATGACAAAATCAGTACATCTACAACATTATTAATTTAGTTTTACCAAGGCATGGATGCTTAAAGCATATCTACATATGAAGCCGATAAACAACAGATTTTAGACTCATTCTGCTTTAATAGTTGAAGATTTGAAAATTTGAAATACATGGGCTTCCAAATTTCCAAATGCAGGCAACAAGACAAATTGTCAACACCCCCAATACCAACAGGTAGAATAGTACTTAAATCATTGTGCATTCACCACTCTCTAGGCCACCTAGTACCTGTGTGACCAACATAGCCATGAGAGTACAGGGCTGACTTTTCTTACTTTTTTATTACATTTTCCTATAAAATGCAGCAGAACCAGAAGTCTGAGTGCCAGTGAGACTTCCTGGAACACAATGAAGGATATTCCCATCCCATCAAATTCTGGGCCCTAAATTACACACCCAGGTTCCTTATGCCCGAATATGAAATAGAACCACTGTGCTATGCCACTGTTCTTAGCCTTCAAGATGGGCTGCATCAGCTGTATTAAGTTTGTGTGGCAAAGTGTTGGTAGCAGAAGAGCTAATAAACTCCACTGCAGACTCCCCACTGGCCATGGCCAAGATGACCAGCAATGATTGTGGTACTTCTGTGATGATATATTTAAGAAGTGGGGAAAGTTGAGTGAGAAAATGTGAGAAGAACACCTCTGCAGACACCCAGGTTGGTGCAGAAGAAGGGGAATGAGGTGCTCCAGGTGCCAGAGCTGAGATTCCCCCACAGGCCATGGTGAAGACCACGGTGAGACAGCTGTGCTCCTGCAGCCCATGAGGGACCACAAGACAGCAAATGTTCACCTGCAGACCCTGGAGGCCTCCATGCCAGAGCAGGTGGATGCCCAAAGGAGGCTGTGACCCTGTGGGAAGCACAGGCTGGAGCAGCCTTCTGGCAAAACCTGTGGCCCCATGGGAAGAGGAGCTCACCCTGGATCAGCTTTGCTGGCAGGACATATGACCCTGCAGGGGACCCACACTGGAGCAGCCTGTTCCAGAAAGATTGTTCCCAAGGGAGGGTCCCACACTGGAACAGTTTGTGAAGAACTGCAGCCCATGGGAAGGACTAACACTGGAGAAATTCTTGATGGACTGTCAGCTGTGGGAGGGTTCCTGTTCTGGAATAGGGGAAAGAGTGATGAGAAAGGGGAAACAGAGAAAACATGTGATTAACTGGTCACAACCCCCAATTCCTTATCCCACAGTGGGGAGGAGATAGGGGAGATCAGGAGTAAAGTTCAGCCCAAGAAGAAGGAAGGGGTGGGAGAAAGGTATTTTTAAGATGGGAGAAAGGTATTTTTAAGATTTGTTTTTATTTCTCATTATTCTACTCTGATTTGAGTGGTAATAATTAAACTAATTTCTCCAATTCCAATATGTTTTGTCCATGATGGTAACTGGTGACTGTTCTCTCCTGGTCCTTGTCTTGTCTCTTGAGCCTTTCATTATATTTTCTTTCCCCCGCCCAGCTGAGGAACAGGAGTGATAGAGCAGCTTTGCGGGGCACCTGGTGTCCAGCTATTCCAGAAATAAAGCTTTTTCAGTCCAAGTGAAATGTTCTTTTGCTGTTTCCTACTAGTGTAGTTCCTAAGGGGATCTACAGCCCGTTAGGATTTAAGGCAAATCAGCATCTGTCAGAAGCAAATTGTTATCTGTTGCATTTAAATAAAGCTGCAAGGTATCCGTAGTTTTTGATAACGTGTTTTGGATGCAATTTGCTACACGTACTTCTTTTTGAGATAAAATTCAGTTTAAAAATGCCAGCTTATCCAGATAGTCTAAGCTGAGAGCGTTCATTTTCCTAATTTAGTTTATCTGCTGCTTTTACAACAATCTAAAATGGAAGGGGAAAGTATGTAGGCAAAGTAAGAATCATATTAATTAACTTATCAGTTGAAGACAGAACTGTTATTACAAGACTTGGATCAATTCCTAACCAAGACATCAACCTAATATCTCCAAGATATGAGTCATAGAATCATTGAGTCATACAATACCCTGAGTGGGAAGAGACTCATAGTGCCTTCCACCAAAGTCCAGCTCCTGGCCCTGCACTGGACTACCCCAAAAATCACACCATGTGCCTGAGAGTGTCATCCAAACACTTCTTGAGCTCTCTCAGGTTTGGTGCTGTGACCACTTCCCTGCGGAGCCTGTTCCAGCACCCAACGGCCTCAGGGTGAAGCAACTTTTCCTGATATCCAGCCTAACCTCCCAGACACAGCTTCAGGCCATTCCCTCTGGTCCTATCACCGATCACTACAGAGATCAGTGTCTGTCCTTCCTCCTTCCCTTCTGAGGCAACTGTAGATTGTGATGAGGCCTCTCCTCAGTCTCCTCTTCTGCAGGCTGAACAAGTGACCTCAGCCACGCCTCATAGTTCCCCTCTACATCCTTTACTTGGGTTAGAAGAGTGTCAGCTGCTCTTCCAAGAACTGCTCACATTTACTGAGGTTTCTGTCTTAGGTAAGAGCTATCAGTTCCCTGTACTCTGGGTTTGACTGTGGTGGTTCAGTGTTGAAAGAACCAGACTTCTGCAGATGTCCAGGGCTCTGAACTCAAACCCAGCTCAGTGAACTTCATGTTAAATTGGGCTGTTCGTCTGACACTGGTGGCAGGAAATGCCATTGGTTTTGTTCTTTAACCACTTAAACAAATTTGTTTAACAATCAATAGGCTCTAAGTTGACAAGTTTTGTCAATCCCTTTTCTTCTCAGTGCAAATTCAGCCATGCAACTCAATCCCACAATTGCTCTATAGCTATTTAAACTCACCTTTGCATACTTTCAATTTATTTATGGTATCAATAGTGGAAATTGTTCATGTCATTAAGACTCTCTTGTGTTCATACCTTGTTGGAACTATGAGAGATGGTGTTAACACCAGGCTAGCACTATGGCGTTTCAAATCCAGAAAGGAAGAAAACACATTGGGGTCACAGAAATACAAATTCAGACCATTTGCAAGTCAGAAATAACCACAGGGAATGAACATTTATAGGGTATACAAGCGTCCAGGTCTCAAGAGTTTGAGACGGGTATTAGGCATATTTAGACTGCTGTGCCTGCTGGTTGCTAGAGACGGTGATTGCACTGAAACATGAAAAATCTTACTTCCCAGTAAAATTTCTTGCAGCCCAGGGAGTGCCAGATGCCCCACCAAGTCAGAGATGGTGCATGTGACTGCGTAAATGACTTAGGTTAATGCAAACAGCTGTGAGTCACACTAGAGGCTAGCACATCGTCAAAACAAAAACATATTAAAGCAGCACCTTCAATTTATTTGTTTGATGTTTGGTAATTTTAAGTAAAAAAAAAAAAAAAGCTCTGTGAGATAAATACCACAGCAACATCTCTGTTTTCTCTTCAAATAATAAAAATAACATTATTGTTTGGTAAAATTACTTTCTTTTTTGTTAGCTCTTTTCATGCTACCTCAAAAACAACCAATAAACAAACAAAAACAACCACTCCCCCCTCCAACCAAAAAGATATCCATAAGAAAACCACAAAAGTACACAAAAACAAAACCAACACAAAACTAAAAATAACATTATGATCTAGACTGGAATATTGAAAACTCTATTAAAAATTCAAAACGTTTGTGGAATGCTATTTTTGGAGCAGGAGAAGCTCTGTTTATATATAACTTTCCACCTGTGCATGTACTCCTGTTAATTAGTTCCTCATAATTTCAATTAATATATGAAACACAGCAGCTGTAGCTCTCAAGATCCAATTTTAATTAAATACATTAGATGCAGCCATATTATGAAAGCTGCTGTATTGTGGTTACTTCAAATGTATTAGCTTAAACCAATTAATTTGCTAAATGATTACCTAAATTTATCTAAATCTGCCAAAAATCTTCTAAGCGGATTACATTTTCCGCACTGCAGAATTTGTCATAAGGAAAAAATGAAAAAAAAACAGGGAAAATAAGAATGATAGCAGAGTTAAGTTCTAGAAAGATGAACAGGTAAGTTGTTTTGATCCACAGACTCTTACTTTTGCTTATATACAAAGAATGAAGACAGCAGGAATGAGCACAGTTCTCTAAACTTTTGATAGGGCAGCAGAACCCTGCTGGTTCTGGTACCTCTCCCAAAATATATCTGCATGCACTTGACTATTTTGCCCAAAAATCTTAATTCTTCTATGTAAGGGTAGAAAACCGTATCTGCTTCAATGGTGACCATATAAAAATTACTCAAAGATTTGTTTTTTAATATTTAACATTTGTGCTAAATAATTAATTTGTGTAATAAAAGGTTCTCTCTAGCTGTAAAATAAAATATTCCTTAAATAGTGATACATGTGTCTCAAGAGCTAAATAAATGAGTTCATTTCTCTCAGAGCTATTCTGTTAGGCTGTCTGTAAGCTCACAAACATATTCTGTCCATTTATATTTAAAACATGGTTTTTATTACTATAAATACTGTAAAGTTTTTTGTGTTTGTTTCTAGATAGCCCTTTCATCCCTATTAATTATTAGCCCAAATGAAGCTAATGAATTCTCTGCCTCAAATAGGGCTTCATTATTTATCTAAAAGTTTTATCAGCCTAGCTTTGATGGTCCCGAATGAAAACTTAATCATTGTATATAATCCATCTGTACATCTTGCTATACTAATATATTCACAAGACTCTACCTTATATTTACAGAAACCTACATTAAATAAATAAAATTATTCTGATTTTACAAACTATCTCCAGGCTTTGTTTCCTTCAGCTATTCAACTTGAGAAAGAAATCAACTCAAACTCTTACTTTTTTCATTTTTCATGCAGGGTTTCTACAGACTCCATAAGGTATAAGTGAAGAAAAATGATGCTCCAGCATACACTTCAGGATGTATAATTCTATTGCATATTGATAAAAGTGTTTGGATTTTCTCTTCATTTAGTATTCATGCCCTTCCAATATACCCATAATTCCTCTACTCCACCAGCTTCAGACTTTATGGATGATACTTAAAACAGCAGACCCTATCCAGGAACCTGAACAAACTTTTTGAAACAAGATGCTTTTCTGCTCCTTCAGTGTCTCTCCTGCATTTTCTCAACTTGCCTTCCCTAATTTCTCTTCAGTCAATAATACCTAGCTGTCATCAGAATGGAACTTCATCTGACAACTCAAGAACCAAAACTCGCAATTATGTCTTCACCTAAAAGTCTTAAATTTGCTAGATGAAAAGAGACAAGAGGGAAGAACACTACACTCCTTAAAGTCATAGCTGGATGTTTCCAGAGCAACAACAGCAATTATTGGCTGAGGCATAGATACAGATGAGCCTCTGTCACAAGAGAAGCCACAGAAGCATGAAATGAATGAAAAGTAATGGCACCATAAGAGCAAAGTAATATCCTCCCTTACACTAAAAGTACAAAATAAGAGGAGTCGTATCTTTTCATCGTGGTAAGAGTATATCTTACTGAAAAAACCCCCAACAAAACCAAACCAAAAACCTGTATTTCCTTAGTAAATCTATTTAAGGAACAAGTATACTTTACATTACTAAAACAACATTTGTATTGAAGAATCTAAATTCCCTATTCTAGTTTGGAAATCTTTTTAAGTTCTCAAAGATGCTGAGCAATTCTAGACAGAATTTGCTTAAATCTCTGATTTTCATACGAATATGTACCTGAGCTATTAAACGTTTATGACACAGGATAAAGAGAGAGCAAATCTACACCGTCAGGATACAGTTTTGCTCTTAAATGCCTCACTTCAACACAACATAGTTATTTCATGGGTTATTGCACTCTCTTTGCAACTGGCAGCAGGGGAAGTATTGTGTGGCTAGTTTTGATTGCCTCAGCAGGAATGAGGTACCCAGAGAAAGAGACAGGATTTCAACTCACTGCAAAATTTAACAACCATGTGCCACAGAAATCCAGCTCCCCCAGTTATAACACTCTGCGGGCAGCTAAAATCCTGCTGGGGGCTAAGTGCATGATCTACAAACCTGCTCCATGTGTCAACATTGGAAAGAAAAACAATAATGAAAACTGATACTGAAGGGCACTTTTTTTGTGGTCATGAAGCAGGAAAAAAATCTATCAAAAAAATCTATCCTCAACACCAGCCTAGTGCTGGTCATGACCTGAGTCCATCTCTGAAGGGACAGCCTGCCTGCCAGGAAAGGCTGTTCTGATGGTAGGAGGGTTGTTTATTTTTTCACCCATGCCATGTGTGGCTTATTTATGGACTACAGAAGTCTACATCTCTAGGGGCAGACAGCCATGGAATATATGTATGAAATCAAAGTGTTCTGCAAGAGGCTAAGTAAGGAATAAATTACCAAAATTATTAAGAGGGGAAATCTTTTATCTAAAAGATGCTTTGTAGGGAAACTATTGCTTCTATAGGAACTACTGCTGAAAAGTTTTCCAATAAAACTATTAAAAAATGTTACTGTAAAAAGTACTGTCTCTAATATTAGCACTTTGTGATTCAAAGCCTAATTATCCAGTACATTATGTCACTCCACAAGAATGGCAGTGAATGTAATAAAGGTGCACCTCAGTTATATTCACAGAAATTAAAATTCTTAATTTACCAAAGAGACACACACATTTTCACTTTTCACAATGTAATACTAAGTTTGAAATCTGTATCACAGAATTATTCATATACGAGAAATTCACATTTTAGGTCATACTCCTTTAGAGCAAGGACTTCAATTTTTTGGAATTACATGATTTGTGCAATTTGGAGTAAATTTTTAAATCATAAATACTAAGAGAATCACCCTCTTCCTCCTTTGAAAATACTGAATTCCCTGAAACAACCATGAGAGAACAACCATCAGAGCACACATTAAGGAAGAAAAACTCTGAAGCCCACTCAGAGCAGAAAAGGCTTGGTATCTGAATCAATGTTACATTAAATAAGTTAATCAAATTAATGGAGTCCTACATTTAAAATTTTCCGTGTTCTAGAAAAATCAATTTGAAACATATACTCAAAAATTTTGCTTTCACTTTATTCATGTATAGAATTTATATTGAAGTTGCTGCTCTTTCATCTGACTTGAGCACTTCAGTCTTACCATGATATCATATCTTTGCTGAAGTGTAAGGAAGACTCAAAACTACAAGCTGGAAAGAAAAAATGTGGACTATTATTCCAGGCAGAACAGAAAAACTGTATTTAAAACTATATGAAATACACAGGGAAAATCTGTAAATATTTGTTTTAAACTTTAGAATGTACCCCATCAACAAACACTGTTCTCAGTTTAGGACTAGCTCACCAGTTATAATAAAATAAAGGTAAACCAGGGTTGGTGTCCTGATTTTGGCTGGGATAGAGATATTTTTTGCTTAATAGCTGACACAGTGCTGTGCTTTGGATTCAATATGAGAATAATAGTGAAAGCACTTTGATGTTTTGGTTCTTGCTAAGCTGTGCTTACTCTAAGTCAGGAAGTTTTTCAGTGTCTCACATTCTGCTAGTGAGGAGCTTCACAGAAAGTTGGGAAGGAGCATTGCCAGGACAGGCCACCCAAACTGGCCAAAGAGATATTCCACATCATAGAATGTCATGCCCAGTATAGAAACTGGAGGAGTTATCCAGAAGGGGTGTAGAGTATAGTTGGGACAGACCTGGCATCACTTGGGGAGTAGCAGTTGTATTCTGCATCACTTTTTTGCGTGGTTGTTTGCATCAGAGGGTTTCTCTCTCTTTCCCTCTTTGTCCCTATTTTTATTATCATTTTCAGCAGCTAGTCTTTTACTTTGTTTCAATTATTAAACTGTTCTTATCTCAACCCATGAGTTCTACACCTCTTTTTTTTATTCCCCTCCACATCCCTCTGGGGTTGAGGGGGAATTGAGTGAGTGGCTGTGAGGTACCGAGTTGCTACGGTTAATCCACAACAGTTGGATCAGTCATCTCTCCAGTCTGTGATCCTGTCCAGCAATACACTGGATCTGGATAATTTTCAGACCCTAGTCTATTCCCAGCATTGCAACAAGTGCAGTTAGGGTCACATCCTTTGCAGCTGTAAGATGGAGCATGCACCACGGCCTCATGGCTCTTTCCTCACTCTACCAATCTTGCAGAACACAGCAAGATAGTGGCATCTGCCTCAGACTTGATTTAAACTAAAGTCAGAAAGAACACTTAAGAGCTTTATTGAACACTCACCACAAAGCAGAAGTTCTCTAAAGTTCCTAAGACCCTAATCATACTGGCATGTGTTCGCCAGACAACAAACACACCATCTGTAATACAACACCAAGTACTTAAGTATGAGATTAAAAAGGTAATTTTCCAGCTGCTCTTCACTTCCAGGTATTTGCATATAAAATTTACATAGATGATAAAGAAATGAGGTTTCTTGAGAAAGATCAATTTGCTTATTTACAAAGATTGGAGACTCATATTATAGGAAATTATTACGCTGGAGTTAATATTCCTTCCTGATTGTTTATATTCCATAATGTGAACAACATGAATTCACCATAAAATACAGCGTTGCTGATTTTAACTCAAATAGTTGATTAGGTATTTTGCAGTTAAAAAAAACAAAACCCAAACCAGGCTGGAAATACAGGGAAGAGGAGGTTGTTTTAGAATGCTTACCAACACAACACTGAATATCCTAAAGGTGCATCCCTGTGTCAAGAGTATATATTATGTGAGCAGATTAACTTTTACACTGCTTCAGCCCACTTTTGAACTATTAGTCTTCAGTATTCTGCACTCTGTGGCACCTCAGAGGTGTCAAAAGCAGCCATTTTTAACATTTCATAACGTGTAACTGAAATACGAATTGATTTTGCAGTGTCCTACTATGGACATATGGTTTTCATATAGTTCTAATTAACTCTTTGTCTCAAAACACAGATTCTGGAGAAAGAATTCAGAACACTAATCTAAGTATGTATCTCTTCATCAACTGATTTACCACCATACAATAATACCGTTATCCATTATTGACTTCAAATAAAGACAAATTCAGTATTTTCCTCAGACTTAACTTGCACATCAAGGGACTACATATTTTCTTTAAATAATGAAAAGAAGGAAGGGAATTCAGCAGAAAGTGAATAAATTAATGGATAGCTACATCTCATTTGGGACTCCTTAGAACGAAGTATGAGACAAACCCAGTGAAGCTAATAAATTTAACAAGTCTGTCATTGACCCCTAAGTTACCTGAGAGCTGAGTGGTGAAGTACTTCCTGTTTACTAGAAATTTCTTATTTAACCCAGAATTTGGGGGGTTATGTGGTTTTTTTAAAGCTATATGGAAACAAAGAAAAAAAGGTTATGAGGCTGTCATAACTGTTTCTATAATTTAAAGTTATGAAATGATAAATTTATTCTGAACTGAGTTTTGGGGGAGATGGGAGGTGTCAAGAGATAAGCCAGACATGTTAATGACACAACAGAAGTTCAGAGAATATACACATCTATAATTAAAACATCACCTCAAAATTCACCCATTCAAAGCATGCTGATTTACATAAAATTCTGACTGATATTTAAAAAAAACCCAACAGATCTCTGCGTAAATAGAATTTTTTCTTTTGTTTTTGTGCTGTACTGGAAAAAAGTTATACTCTTGTAGGTTTTTATTTTCATAATTTTCAGTCTACAGGGATATTCCCCAGAACAAAAAGAATTCAGGGTAGGCTCACATATTTAAGCAGAAAATTTCTGATGAGGATATCACTGGGGGGAAGGGGGTAATTTATACATAAGTGTCAGAACCTTCATAAGAAAATCTAGCCCAAAACATTTACAATATCACTAACAGCTGCTATAGAAATAGCTGTCAATCAACAAAACAAAACATTTTGGACTTCAAAGAAATCATTATACTACACAACCAAAAGTGGACTTCAAAGAAATCATGACACTACACAACTAAATAGACCGAAGAGAAAAACCCTAATAAATCCAATATTTTTCTTTCAGCACAGTCAACTTCTCTCGCTGTACAAAAGATACTTTTGGTCTGGTTATCAGCAGGCTGCCCAAAATCTTAGCTTTTAAGACAATACCTTATTGTGAAGTGACTCTTTTAAAAAGATGAATCTCCCAGACTGCCCTAGAGTAGGCCAGTAAGGTTTTGCTGTTGACAGATAGGTCTCATCCTTTATAAGACCTAACTGCCTCTTTTGCAGACAAAGAATACTTCTGCTGTAGTAAAGCATGCTAACTTGGCTTGTCTTCCTCCCACAGATCTGACCATCTACAGTGAACTACACCAGGGCCCTCAAGAAACTCTAGTCAGAGTCTGAGAAGTGTTCCAGGTGTACATCTTCATTTTCAAACAATTGTTATGGAATTGTCATGCTAGCACTTACCTTTGAAATGTTAAGAGATTTTGTATAAACATTTTTAAAACTATACTTTATAATGCAGCAAAGAAAATGGAGTAGAAGATAGACAATATATTCTAATATTGAAGGGGTGGGGTGTGGTATACATGCATATACATTCCACATTTCAAATGCAATCACTTGTTTTCAAAACGGCATCAACTAATACAGAATTTCCAAAATCCGAAGATATTTCAGTAGGTATCTGTGGAAGATTTGTTTCTGAAACATTGTGGGAATTCATTTATTTATCTATGCAGGCAGACTGTGAAACTGATGAGTAAGAGCCATACTTTTTATTATTCTGTTTAGACATGTTTAAAGGGAATAACAAGCACATCTAAACATAATATTAAGTATATACACCACATGTTGAGACATATACCTAGCTGTCCCTGAAGGAAGGAGGGAAGAGGAGGAAAAACAACATAAGGAACAAAAAGGCAAGATGGCTAAATGTTTGCACTTATACACTTGTAGAGGTAGCTTCTCAGACAACAGGAGGGAAGTGGGTGGACACAAACGTCAGTCAAGGCCCAGGATAAAGTATAAAACAGCATAATCAAAAGAGAGCAAGAGTATTAGGAGGCCTTTGAATTTTAACAAGAAAAGGCAAAGAAACAAAAGGTGAGCATTGAATAAGGCTTGTTAAAACTGAGTAGGGCAACAGATCTGTGGGTGAGCCACAAGCAAGAGCATCTGGTGAGCTACTTGTATGCCTACCCAACAGCTGAAAAGCCAGAAGGACTGGCAGAATCGGCAGGACAGAGTCACCATGAAGACTGACATAGAGAACAGGCAGCAGTAAGGAGCAAGCCTTTAAATCTTAATTGCTCTGAAAGATTCTGACTACAGGTGCAGCTGCTTGTGCATTGAAGAGAGTGCTAAGAAGATCAGGAAGAGGTACAGGACTGAAATATAAAGACAGAAAAATGACAATGTGACCTAAGAAAAACAAGATGCTTTTTGGTATGGAACAAACGCAAATTCCTCTGAATCCCATTCATAAAGATCCCCCGTCAAATACAGCAAGAATCTCGGATGAGCTCCATATTGCTTTGACTTGTCCTACCACGGGAGAATGTAAATAAAACAAAGGTTCATATTGGGGACCCCTCTATGCCTTTCTCTTCCTTCTAATACATTCAGCATTTCCATCTGTATATCATCTTTTTCCTCCACCACAAAGCATGTTGAAAGAGAGAACGAAGAAATCGCTTGTGGAAATTTCTTCCTAGCAGTATTTGTGACATCAAAAATATAAGAAATACTTTTCCACCTAGTATTACTGTTTGGGATTTTCCATAATAATTCAGTACTTCCACATAACTAGTCTATTCCAGTACTCTGCCCAAGAGGTCTTTATCACGGAAGAACTCGTGCCCAGGCACAGGAGAATAGAAGCTTGATTTTTGTGGAGTATATAAAACTCTGTTTACAGAAGCTTTGGAAACTTTGTTTTCACTGATTGGCACCACTGAAAGCAATTGAACTTCATCCTCTTGTTCTGATCTGAGTAAGTTTATATCAACCGGTTTTGATTTTTACACCGTAATTTGTCACACAGGAGATTATACAGTGTGCACACAAACACATGTACACATACCCACATACACACACACACTGAGCTACATGTAAATTAGCTGAATTTAAAACAATTCATAAGTACAGCCTCTTTTTTGTTTAATGGCAAGCACCCAGGCTTAATAAATTCCTTAAGTGAAGGAAATCCATTCATGGTCTTACTTGAATGGAGAAGACAGAAGCACAGACAGGCTCTCAAGTTTCTCTTTTCACAGTTTCAGTGTTTTAGTTTCAGACACTCTGTTTCCCACTCCACTGAACCTTGTAGACATACCCACTTACAGATAAACTTTATCAAAAAAAAAAAAAGCAGCAGAATCTAGAAAGAAAACTGACAAGAACAGTTACTATGTGGCTCTTCTACACTAAAAGAAGGCATATATTTAACAAATAAACAACTTTGCCCACAGGGAAAATATTGTATTTTGTCCAAGAAAATCACTTAATCATAAATCTTCAAAGTGTCTAGCTCTCATTTAGTCCAAGCAAATTATGTTTAGAAGTCAAATTCTCTTAGAGAGCTACCAAAGTATTAATGCATTCTTCTGTAAACAATGAGTGCTCCATGCCACTGTAACATAGCCAAGTATCAGGAGGAGTTTCCTCCCTTTTGACAAGCCATAAAACGATATAAACACATTAGCATAATACAATAATTGTCTCACGTCTTATATAATACAAGAGCATACCGAAAGTAGCTCTAGAGCTAGAAACTGAACACAAGCGTACACACACACACACATCCTTACCAGCTTGCTTTGCATAAGAGCTTCTCCAGCTGCTTGCTTTTACAAAATTCCATTGAAACTTTATATTAGATGACTGGAGTTAAATTTCTTCTTCTGAAAAATTCAAACACATATTCTAAAGTGCTGTTAAGACCCAAGACCTTGCACTTTTTCTTTGTACAGGACACCATTTCAGACAGCCTGACCTTCATTAAATTACTTAAGTGATACAGCTTATGGAACTATAAAACCAGTGTTTTACTTAGGTCTGAAGACACTTGTCTCAGTGACAGCCTGCTCAAAGCAAGTCTACCTTTAAGGCTAGATCAGGTAGCCTGAAGATTTACATTGTCATATTTCTTCTACTTAGATTTCCACAAAATTAATGAGGGATAATTAAACCCCATGTTTTTAAGTCCTTACATCTCACCTATGACAAAAGATGGGGAAGGTAGTAAGCATGAGAGCTGCAAAGGAACAGCCTGCACCTGTTTAAAACCTTGAGAGGCACTCGTAACAGCAGAGATGTCCTGGGAGAGACAGGGGTGATTCTTGCCAAGCAGTGCTGCCTGCAGGCAGTGTGAGGCCATGGCTCCTTTCAGAACTGAGTGGCTACCAGGAGACAACACTGCCATAACTATGACCACAACGTTCATGCTTGCTTTTCAGCATGCTACATTTTCTTTTAGAATCCACACTTCCCCCTTCTCCTGCACAGGCCTCTAATTCCCCTGACGTCCCACAATGGTTTCCTGTTCATGCTGCTTCTTCACAACACATGCCAAGAAACAGACAGGAAGGTCCAGGGCAGGACATCCTGCAGCAGCCTTTCCTCTGTATCAGCCACACTAAGAAAACTGACAAGCAACTCAATATACCCAGTCACTAAACCTTAAACAGTGAAAACTTCATTATAAGGACTTGCTTCTAGCATCACTAAGGATGTGACACCTCACAGGTCTCAATCAATTTTTTTCCAGTAAGTTTCATGCTTTTAAATATCTGATAAGAAATGTAATACAGTGATTAAAATATTCCCAACATTACTTCTGAGCTCTTGTTTTCATCCAGATTCTTAAGCAGAAAAAAAATGCTATACAGTAGAACAGTATTTTCAGGGCACAAAATGTAAAGCTATACATTCTTTCTTCATAGTCTATGACCAATGGGTTTGTTGTCCTGACTTGTATCCTGAATTGACTATTTTTGGTCATTTTCCTTTTTAATATGCTTGTTTTCTCTAAAATTCGATCATTGTGCCAACTGTGGTAAGTACCCAGCTTGTTCTGCATAGTATAAAGTACAAGTAAACTACTCAATTAAAGATTTTTTTCACAGATATTAATAATTTTAAGCTTACTATTTAAAAACATACTTACATGTTTAAAAATGCCTAGTGTTTGACATGCAGATAGGTCAGAGAATCAGAGAGTGGTGTGATATTTCATCTGAGAAACGTTTTGAGGAAAAAGACCCAGCAGTGTAGACCCCTATTAAATGTTGGAAAAGGGCTATGACTTTGAAATTTAAATTTTCTTGAAATGCAGAGTGCATTTCACATAAACCTAATACAATTCCATAATTATGAGACTGATAAAGTGAACTGAATTGCTGCCCTACTAGAAGAGACTAAAGAGGGTAGAACCGTTCCATATATAAGCGAGAAAGTTAAGGAGAGCACATCTGGGACTTATAAAATCGTAACAGCTGCAGATGCAAAAAATGCCCTTGATGACACTGGAGAGAGAGCCCATGCTTGTTGTTCGTCTCTGACCACCCTTTCTACTGCATTGGACAGAAAAGGACCTGCTGGAGAAAAGCTCTGTGGAGAAGGACCTGGGGGGCCTGGCAGACAACAAGCTGTCCATGAGCCAGAAGTGTCCATGACCTCACTTGTGGCCAGTGAGGTCATATCAGGAGTGCTGTGTCCAGTTCTGGGTTCCTCAGGACAAGAGAGACATGGAGCTCCTGGAGAGGTCTAGCAGAGGGCAACAGAGATGATTAAGGGACTGGAGCATCTCACAAGGAAAAGCTTAATGGTTGGACTTGATGATCTTAGAGGTTTTTTCCAACCTAAAGGACTCTACAGTTCTAGAAAAGGCTGAGAGTTGGGTCTGTTTGGCCTGGAGAAGAGATGACTGAGAGGGGATCTTATCAATGTCCGCAAGTATATGAGGATAAGATGTCAAGATGGAGCCAGGCTCTTCTCAGTGGTGCCAAGCAACAGAACAAAAGACAGGCAGAAATGGATGCACAGGAAGTTGAGGAACAAGAGGAACATGAAGAACTTCTTTACTTTACTTCTTTACTGCATTTACTGTGCAGGTGACCGTGCACTGGAACAGACTGCCCAGAGAGGTTGTGGAGCATCCCTTACCAGAGATATTCAAAAACCATCTGGATGCAATCCTGTGAAATGTTCCTCCATCTTTTTTTCCTGGCAGTAACAAAATTAAATTTTTATTCTTCCAGCATCAAAGTTGAAATTAGTTCATAAAACCTCTTCCCTCAAAAAAAAATCTAACTTCAGCACTGTGTTTCTTAACAGTGGTGTCACCTACTTTTGACAAGTTTCGCAAAATAAGAGAGAAACATTAGCTGTTCACCACCACTAAATGGAGCTGGATACCAGTGACAGATTACAGGAGGAGCCAGAGAGAAGTCTGAAGTAAACAGGAAGGTCCAGAGTCATCCAGCTCAGATTAAGCAAGGAGTGACATATACGATCTGTGTCACACCTATCTGAAGCAGCAACCAACCAACCAGTTTCAGATACTGGAAAGTCACTGCTGAGAATAGCACTGTCTCCACAAACTCACGCTGTCCTGCAAGCATGTGTTGTACAGAAAAGGGAAAAAACGTAACCTCTGCATGGGTTATCTCAGTCTACAGAGGTCAACATTTTATTTCAGAAAGCTTCCACAACATTTTTTAATAAAGCTAATTCAAGGCACGCTAGTCTAATCTGCAGCCTGGACACATCCTTCGTTCATGTAATTTCTCAGTTTTGTTCGTTTCTGATTATGATGCAAGACTTTTTAAGAATTCATTAAATGAAATGCACTAGTTCATTGAAAGCAATGTATCTGAGAAGTAACAGGAGTCAAAAGGATAATTATCTCCAGTATTCAAAAAAGTATAGAAATTTTTTATGTAATAAGTGACTGAAACATTGCAGAGATACGTCAGGAAAACAAGTGATTTTTTAAAAGTAGAGGTAGTAGATATTAAGTAGGTGCCTGTAATTGCACTAAAAACTATGGTATCATCTGAGAAGTAAACAAATAATGAAAACTGAGATATTACATAGAGATTGATTAAAACCTGGATACGCAAAAGACACAGTACCTGTAAAACAGTGATTTATACATACATTTAGCCAGCATTCATAACTTTTCTGTTTAATAGTCTTAATCAGGACTTTGAATATACTTCTGTAATCCACTACATCTTCAAAACACTTCAATCAGACAACAAAAGGATCGAAAAACCCATACAAAAGGTTAAACTTTCCAACAACTTTGGGATGATATTCATATATTGGTAAACCAGTGTGGACTCTCAAAATTGTCCTGACCTCAGTTGTCCAGTGACACCCCACCTCCATTGCATCAGAGGCGTGCTAGATGGGTGGGAACTGGTAAGGTGATTCTGACAGTACCAGATGCCTCTTGGAGATCTGCAAAATTTAGATAAACTGTGCATTAAGAGGACAGGGATGCTTGCTTCTATTAGAAAGACTAACTTTGGAAATACTTAGAGAATGAGCAATTCAAGTGGCAGAAGAATAAAGTTTCCCTTTTATTTCTTGCAGCAGAATGTTATGACTCACCAATTAGTGTAGATTATCGCTCCTGAAAAGCTAAGAACATACTCTGCTCCAACTTTTAAGGTGGGGAAACAAGAACATCAGCAAGGCAGTGACATTTAAACATTAGGTTAAATATCCATCAGTGCCTCAGGGAGCATGTCCTAGCACATTTCCTATGCTAGACAGGACAGAAAAGTTCATCAAAATGATCTCTCAGTCTGATCTCACAATTAATTTTCATTAAGAATATGCACATCTCCCGAATATAGTCATTAAAGTCACCACTAATTTTAACAAAGGTGTTGATAAGCGCCACAAAACCCCAACACATTTCTGGATTGCAATTTATCTATTCATATTTTCGGGGTAAAAGATTGTCCTGGGGTGATGTTAATGAAGCCGCTTTATTCCTTAACTGCTCGCTTACTGCCCAAGGACAGGTTGGCTTTCAGATGGACCTGGGGGCAGGACTGGAGCTGCGGGACCGAGTGCGGGGTGGTAGAATGGGGGAGCCCAACAGCTCCGGGGTCTCGGCAGGGCTCGGGAGGGAGCATGCCGGGAGCGCTGGGCTGCTTTTTGGGTTTCTTTTGTGTTCCTGCTAGCTGGACACAGGTTCTGTTGGTTTTTCTTGTTCTTTTTCCCTTCCCTTCCCTTCCCCTTGCTTCACTGCCTCCCTTCCCTCCTCGCCGGTCCGGGGACCCTGCAGGTGGCCCCGGCTGGTCCGAGCCCGTGTGTCTGTTCCCTCTCTGGGAAATGGTTGTATTCTGAGGAGTTTCTTTATCCTGTTCTACCCTGTTTTGTTTGTGTGCTAATGAACAGTTTGTTTTGGTTTTTTTCCCCAGTTTCACTTGCTATGACCCATTTGTCTCACTGACAGAGGAAAAGGGGAGGCCCTTCTCCCTTTGGAGAAGGCGCTCATTCTGGAGCGCTTCCTCCTAAAATTTTGGCTCCAAAAACCGAGACATAGATCAAACTCAAAACTGTTATCCTTCTCCTAGTGGAAGAAGGTGCTTGTATTTACCTGAACTGCTGAACAGGATTCAATCCCATTCTGGTAAGTACACGGTCCATTCTCAACTGTATCACATTTTTGAAAAAACTTCACTGAAAACAGGTTCTTTCATTTCACTGGCTTAATCACATAAACATGCAGAGATGTCTGCATTAACGTTCTTTTTTTCCAGTGTATCAGCTTTTTTGTCCCACATTTGTTCTATTGAGTTTTTATATCATTTTTCTAAGTATTATTACAGTTATTGTGGCCTATTGAAGCATAATTGAGTAAAATCTAATAAAAAAACTCCTTCTGTCAGTTTCATTGAGATGTGGCAACTTGTGATAAATAGGCATGAAAATTACTATCGACCTTCAAGATGCTTAATAGGTATTTTTGGTCTCACTGTTTTCCACTTCTGAATATTTGCTGTGTCAATATTTTCAATTGAAATGATACACCCCACAAGAATGAAGACTTCCTATGGAATTAAAATATTCTATTCCTGCTAAAAAAGGAAAGAACATTGAAAGAAAAAGATAAAATTGAAATTATATTTTGTATTCTTTGAAAAATAATTAATTTTTGAACAGTCCAGAGTGTGGTCTTTGAAATATAAAATTTCCTTCTCTGTACAGAAAGCCCACTTGATCTTAGCTTTTCTGATCTTGGCCCAACATCTGCAGGAGGTGACAACATACTTCACAAATTTTGGCCCAACCCAAGGCAGCACCTGCATTTCCTTTTGATCTTGAATCCTGCATACTGCTTTGATGGAAGAATGTGAACTGTATCTTCTTACAGAGCAGGGATTTTCTCTCCTACAAGGGAGTTCCTGACTTCTTTTAGTTTCCATAGGTTCTGGAAATTAATTTTAAAACCCCATCCTCAGCACTGTCTATTTTCCCCATGCCTAAATACCTTCTACAAAGTAGGAGCTAATCTAGCTTTCACATTAAAATACCTATTCCTAAATGCCCAAAATTTGAAAGTGAACTCAGGAAAGCTAAAACCAAAATGAATCCTTTTGAACTCAGCTTTTTTGATTGAACAGTTCTCTGTTAGACAGACATCATAAGCCCATGGACCACTCCAGTGGTTTTAATGGATGTATTCAAGATTTTCAACCAGAACTGTATGATGAGAAACTGTCTTGGCCTGTAAAAGTATGCATTTAAACATAACATGTATCCTGCAACACTTCTTTGAGGGCAGCACTGCAAACTTAGTGATGTCAGAATTACATCCTGACCATATTTCTTCAATGTTTAAGTGCCTCGTGTCCCTGCATACTTTGAAACAAAACAGAAAATGGATTTAGTTAAACTGTAGGTGCTTGGCACCAGATTTCTCTCTTATGTGCAGGCACTGCCAGGCACATTTATTTTTAAAACCCCAGAAAACCAAATATTGTACAAATACTAGAGGGCTAATTTGTTCTTCCCCACAGAACATATGCTCAGAGGGAAATCCAAGAAACGGTAGGAAAAAAAGAATTTTAAAAGAAACATTTTTTAAATAAATAAAAGTGGCATCGATCTGTCTGTGTATCTATAAAGATCCAGATGGAGAACTACAGATACAGTTAACTACAGTTAAGTCTGAATGCCCAAGGACTATTCTGCTAAACTAGGAAGAATGTTTAAGATACTGTGCTCATAGACAAAGGCAGCAAAACATTTGTAGGAGAAACAGCTTGTCAAATCCTCATTCATGATGTGAAGAGGCAAGAATGATGAAAAGTAAGCAGGCAAAATAGGAAATTAGAAAAATTTCTGCATGAACCTGAAGGTGGTTCATTGAAGCATAAAGAAGTAGTGACAAATATTGTCAACCTTCCCCTATTTAGGCAGCTGAACTACATTTGAACTAAAAAGCAGGAATGATGTGAAATCTGAGTGATTCAGAAGCTGCCAGGACAACAAAATATAGGATAGGAAGCGCTGAAAGCAACAAATGTGCCAAAATTTTGGCCATATTTCTGAGGAGAGGAGTGGGATTAGCTTGTGCAATAGGGTAAACCTTTTGTCTTACAGTCCTGAGAAAGAACAGGATGACATCATTCACAAAGCTTCCCCAGTTTGTCAAATTCTCAAAATAAAGAATTAACCTGTTATTTTAACCTAAGCCTACAGCACTGGGGCAAATAAATAGAATGAACAGTTTTCACTGATGAGCAGTAGGAACAATTTCCCAGTTACAAGTATTCTTAAATAAAATGCCAAATACCACTGAAAAGTAAACATAGTAATTACTACGTTTATAATTAAACTGAACATATATTTTTAGAAGAATGTGACATTTTTCCCTGAAGAGGCAAATTAAAAAGCCCCTAGCAAAAGCATTTTAAATATGCAGGAAAGTGTGTGTTTTTAATAAATATGTAGAGTGTATGCATATTTTAATATAATTGCCCTGTATAACACAAGCAATTTTTACCAGACAAATACTACAATATATTCTAACTATAAAATAAATGATGTGTTTTAATGGAAAATTAGAACAAATTCCTGGTGTGGCTGTACAGAGGTGACACTCCTCTATACATATATACTTATTAAAGTGCAATGAAGTAACTTGACTTGTCATCTGACCTGAAAGCACCATTTGTAGCAGCTGTCAAAGCAATCATTAAGCAGAGCAATTTTTCATATTTCCACATACACTGTTTTCAGTAGCTTTCATTTACAGAATATTTAATAATATGTGATTATATTTCTGATTATATTATAACCTCACACAAATTAATTAACAAAGTAATCACTATATGAGCACACACCAACATTACAGCCAACGAGCACTTTGGAGTTCCATTCCTCCCTCAAAATACAAAGGAAAGAAATTGTCTTTTCACCTCTTGCTCAAATTTCCACTGAAGGAAAAAAATCTCACCTTTTGAGAAAGTGACAGGTAAATAAGAACCTGTTTTTAATTAAATTATATTGCAGGTAGCTTTCATTTGGCCCCTTACCACAAAATCAGCCTACGGGATAGGAGTGTGACTATGCATGGCTGAGCTGGGTTACTGGGACCTTCCCGCTTTTACCAAAAAGGAACATGGGGGCTTGGAGCTCTATGCAACCATTAACATATGCAGAGATTAAGGACAGGGTATACACACAGTATTTTAGGGGGAGAATACATCACTGTGCTTAGAAAGGCGATTAGCAACAACTGTGTTCTCATTACCAGTCAGATACCTGCGTATTACAAAAATAAAAGAGCAATTGTGGGCTCCCTGCTGTGACTTACGTAAGATATTCTGTCCCCTATTTCAGTAGCTTTCCAGTAACAAATGAAGCACAGCAGTATCCTGGCACAGCAACACTGAAGGGAGGACAACAGGCATACAACTCATTTTCTTTGCTATGTACTCATTTGAAATAGAAATCAAAATAAACTCCAAAGCTACACAAGCATGTAGGAAACTACGTTCTTTAGGAAAAAAAAAAAAAAAAATCCATCTATTATTTTACTTCAGTATTAACTACTGGGTGCATCTTCTGGCAGCATTTGCACATAAACCAAAGCAAATACTTTCTGGCAGTTCTGAAGTTGCTTCAGTCATCCTGTACCTTCTCTAAAAGCCAAACACAGCAGCTTCCCCATCAAGATGCTACTGCCTGTCTCTCAAAAACAGTGAGAAGCGAAGATAGAATCAATACATTCTATGAAAGCAGTAACTTTAAAAAAAACGAGGCTCAATTGAAGTGAAGCCCAAAATAAGATTAGAAAATGACTAATCTTCCACTCTGATTGTAAAAATACCCAAGACACAAAGCCACACCCTTCACAGTCTTCCTCTGGTGTTTTGTGTTGTTTGTTTTGTTTTATAAGCCCTTTTATTGCCAAGAGCAGGCCCGAATTACAGAAGCTACACAACCCTGTTACGGAGGGTTCACCACTGTACTAGGAAGACAAGCTTCCCCTCAGCTGTCAATGAAATGAAGGAATAGAAGAAAGAGGAATAAACGGCAGCATTTAAACACAGACAGGACCTGATTTTCTTAACATCAAATGTATCATCCTTTCACTTGAACAAACAAGTAAAGGTGCACCTAAGCAGAGGTGCATCAGGAAAGACAAAACCTGCCAGTGATCTTGAGATAATATCATAATTTGGTCCCACGTGGCTTGACATTCAGCCATGTGTACAGACTCATAGCTCCAGGTTTAGGCTGCTCCTGGGAAAGCTACCCTAGAACACTGCTCTGATACCGAAGTACTCATATAGCAAACCTTCAAAAAACCCCCCAAAAAACAAACACAAAATCAAACCAAAGAACAAACAAACCAAAAAACAAAGCAAAAAAACCCAGTCATTTAGTGTTAGATGTTAGATAACTTACACAGGATCATTTTCTGTGAGTTAGAGACTAATGCTTCTAGCTATCTTGATTCAGGGCTTACTGAAAACTTGGAAAACCAGCATTGGAAAAGCACCCTATATGGCCCAGGCAGAGAAAGTGCTACCAAGCTGTGCAATGTCTTCTCAACATACTTTGTAGCTAATACAATTTTTGTTTGTTTGAAATATCCCGAACTACCTTTAAAAAAAACCTCACTTTTTGCAATCTAGAATCCTAGGTGGTCTGAATCATCACCGCCACCTCCAGAAGATGGCACCAGCCACCTTTATTATATTTCAGAAAAATATGTTTTCACTTACTGCTGTCTTCACTTCATTAATGCACACAAAACCTGTCATCTTCACTGACACATTTGCTTTTGAAAAAACTAAGTAGGCTGCAAATGGTTTTCCCAATTTACATCTGCTTTGTAATGATTTACTTGTTTTGCAGCATTAGACTTATACCACTAAAATGCATAACATCTCAACTGACACTGTAAATTTTTCTTGCAATAATGTCTTTATAAAAACAGAACAAACCAGGTATCTCCTAAAAGTATGTGTATTTGGTTACAGAGGATAAAAAATAATTATCTCAAACATCATAATACAACTGTAACACTATCAGAAAAACATTTGCTTTGCCTTTATGAAAAATATGCTGTATAAAACATGAATGGAGTAAAAAGATATTATTTTCCCCACAGATTGCAGTAAATTGCTCATAATTCTGAGTATTGCTTCTAAACCAGAGATAGAATGTCATTACTAAAGTAATGACAATAATATTCCTTTGTGGGACTATTACTGAAATATCTTGATCTTTTTGCTAGACAGAAAGGGCACTGCAATGATTATTCTGGGGTCACATTTGCAATTCTAACTTATCTCAAGTCAGGATCATACATGACCATGGGAGTTCATGCATATCTGGGAACATCCCACTGAAAAAAATCTTTACAAAAGTAACTACACGTACGTAGGAAAATTTTTTTAAATCTGCAAATGTAATTTTAAAACTTGGGAAACACTCCTTCGCTCACTAATTGTTATCTGAATTCAATATAGCCACAATTTTATTTTTCCCTAATTTCTCCTCTCTGCTTATAGCACAGAGATACAGGGCTACAAGCCCCTGCCTATTACAGTATCAAATCTTTACCCTGCTTGCACTGCTGTGTTCCACCTTCTCCTTTGTTTTAATATTTACTGCTGGAAGCTTTCAACATTTTTAACCAGCACATAAAAGACCTGTCAACAAATCAACAATACTTAAATACATCCTAAATGAGGTGGCCAATACCTGCTGATACACAAAAAGCTTCAAGAAATACTTGCAGTTTAGTGTATTTTGTTTGGGTTCATTAAGACATTTTATCCTTTCATTCCTCACAAGTGTATAGATTAACATGGCACATATTATTTTCTCTCCACTTTTCTACATTTCAAGTTGATTTTTTGGGCCATTTTTTTTTGCTCTGTGCATTAGCCACCAGCATACCACTCTCATTGCAGCCACTAGAAGCCCCTGACTGAATAGGTTTCATTTTCCCCCCGTTTCTCCTGCAGACCTGCCAGTCAGCAGGTTCCAGTACTTTATCCGAAAAAAGCCTGTGAAGTTACATTTTTTTTTTTGTGTGTGAAGGCCCTTAAAGAAGCTGAAAGACATGTTGTATCTGTAACTGACTGTAAATATCATGCCCAGGGCAAACGTAAACAGGCTCCAGACTTCTCAGGAGCTGCACGGGACAGCTCCCTAGAGAGGCAAGATGTTTCCTCAAAGATGCCCAAAGAGAAGGAGCACAGAGGGAAGGGTGGAGGTTGCAGTGCTCCCCTGGGGGTCAGAGTGGTGGGCCAGGGTGTAATCCAGCAGCAGTCTGCACTGGCCTTGAGCTGGGCTGGGAGTGGAACTACAGCAGCAACATTCACAGCAGGCTGGCTGCAGTGGCCAGTGCAGACAGACTGCTCTGCTTTGTTGGAAAGCTGACAGCCGTTCTGCAAGACTGGCCATCCTAAAATCTTGCTTTGTGGTATACTGAATTTGCAGTGTGTCTCTGTATAAGCAAAATGCCATGCAGTGCACGCAGGCAAACACTGAATATAAAAGTAGCCAGATGTTTTCAGGCAATTTCATTTAGCTTTGAAATAATCCCGCAATCAAAGGGCAATCCAAGAAGAAGGTAATTTAAATAGCAGGATTTACTTAAAACTGCCTAGTCTAATTTCACATACACTTGCGCAAATTGATGCTATTCAACGCAGTAAAATATTTTCTTTTCTTCACCAGGAGTAAGAATCACTGAGTATTAGAATCTCACTTTTATTTTCAAAGAAGGATAATTCATAATACCATATCTCTCATCTTGAAAAGAAAGGAAGGATGGAACCTAAAGACTTCCCCAGAGCATATCCCAAGAATTTGCAATGAACCTTTCACTGCAATTTAGTTGAATTGGATTAGAATTGCTTATTTGAAATTGAGAGGAGCAGACTTTGACTTCTAAGAAGAAAGAAAAATAAGGGCTGCTAAGAAAAGTTTGTATTTTAAACCTCTCAAACTGAATGACAATGTACTCTTCAGCGTAATTACTGCTAGACATGTTTTCTTCATTTCCCCTTGCATGAGCAATATAAAAAAATCCCTGAATATCCTTCATCAAAACCCACATATTTGATTATATTTAAGGACGTACCAAAAAAAAGGGTTGTTTCAGTGTTTACTCTAAAAAAAATCAAAATCACATTTCAAATGACATTCACATCAATTGTTTTCATACCATATAATTAAGAATAATGGCCTGTTTCAAGGAAAATAAAAAAGAAAAAGCCTAGCTATTTTATATAGCCTGACGTAGTTTACCAAGCAATCAAATTTTGAAGAGAAGGCATTACACTGGCATGCTACTGACCAGAGAGAACAAACCTCCTTCCTAGCCTGTAACCTATAGGCTCTGAGAGCTCAGAAACTGGGCAGATCTGATAAGAAGGAGATCTGATCAGATGATCAGCCTCCTGGAACCTCTGAAAACCATTAACAATTTCAGATGTTGACTGACTGTTTCAATTACAAATTCAAAGACTTCTGAGCTGACAGCAGAAGTAGGATTTGTCCTTCCCATTTGGAAGGTGGCAGTATCCGACAGACAGAGCTGAAGATATTGACAAAATTAATTCACAGAATTACATTAGCAACAGCATAAATTGAAACATTTTGAAGCATTATGAGAAAGGAAATGAAGTCATTTTCATGCAGCAATTTGCAGCAAGACAACTAGTGTTTCCTGCACAGACCTAGGTGTCATTAGACCTGCAGATGACACAAATGTGGGGTGAGTGGCTGACAGACCAAATGGGTGTGCTGCAAGCAAGACAGACCTCAACAAGCCAGAGAAACAGGCTGACAGTAGCCTTAATTAGCTCAACAAAAGGAAGTACCAAGTCCTGTCTTAGGGAAGGAATAACTTCAAGCTCCAGCACAGGCTGCCTGACTGGAAAGCGTCTTGTCAGAAAATGCCATGGGGGTTCTGGTGGACAACAAAGCAAAGACCAAGGTCATCCTGAGTGCATTAGGAAGACCACTGCCAGCAAGTGAAGGGACATGGTCCTCCACCTCTACTCAGCACTGGTAAGGCTGACCTGGAGTGCCATGTTCAGCTCTGGACTCCCCACTACAAGAGGGACGTGGAATCACCAGAGATAGTCCAGCAAAGGGGAAAGATGGAAAAGGGTTTGAAGCAACTTTTATCATAGGAAGACAGGGTGAGAGGGCTGGACTGGAGAAGAGAAAGCTCAGAGTGATTTTATCTACATATATAAATACCTGAGGAGGAGAGAAAAGAGCGCGGGTCTAGGCTCTTCTCAGTGGTTCACAGTGACAGGACAAGAGGCAATGGCTACACGTTGAGATCCAAGAAATTAAAAACAAGGAGAAGCCTTTTCAGTGGTGATGATGGTTATGGACTGGCACAACTTGTCCAAAAAAGTCCTGGGGTGTGTCTGTCCTTGGAGATACTTAGAATCAAGTGGACATGGTTCTAAGCAACCTGCTGCAGCTGACCCTGTTCTGACCTGAGGGTTGGACAGACCAACTTGCCCAATACCACTGCGGGATCTCTCACGATGACTTTGGTGCCATTTCATCATTATTTATTGATGAATAGGAACAAAAATTGTTTCTAGATAAATCTTTTGAGGGTCTTTTGCAAACTCTTAATTAGGAAGCACTTTGGAAGAAGTTCAGTATTATGAAAAGTTAGGCCAAGGTAAAGTTAATTGGGACCTCAACAACAGCCCAATTTATTCAAGGTATTTATCTAGACCCAACAAGATCAAAAACTATCTCTCTAAAATGACAAAATTTTTCATACCATGTTTAGGAAATGTGTTCAATATACCTTATGTTGAAGCTATTAAAAAAGTCATTGAACAGAGATCATCTTTTCATTTCAGACAAGAAAACAGCTCATCTGGTTGTGTTAGCCTAAAACACCTGTCTCCTTTGCCTTTATTGCGAGTCCCATGGTTTGAGTCATGACACAGCAGAAAAGCTTAGGAACAGAATCTCACTATGCTCTAAGTAGAACACGTTCATTTAAAAAAAGGCACAAAAGGGCCTGTTATCTTCCTTAATACCTTTGGAGTTCCTTGGGTCATCAGGAGAGGAAGCCCATGCTCGAGCACACGTCACTGCAGCACAGCTCAAAGCAACCCTTCCACAAGCCCTTCATGGGGGAAACAGCACATAAATTTACAACGTGGAATTTGGTTTCTGGTGTGCCAGCTTGCAGAATGAAACGCAGAAACTTTTTCAGGGGCCCAATCTGTTCAGATATGGTATGAATGACAGACAGGACTGTCTAAACACATCTGTGATTGTGAGAGATTGTGCTGAAAATCATGCCATCACATCCCTCTTGCCATGTGCTGAGTGGAGGTCTAATGATCCCAAGGACTCTGGCAGATCCCATTCCAGATGAGGCAATCATAAGGAAGAATGGAGAATATGCAAATAACTAAGCCTCTTTCCCTTGGTTTTTACATGGTTCAGTAATCTGTATAATATATGGGGACTAAAAATTTATTGCTGATTTTTTTATAAGTAGATCTATGTTTGCATTACTGATATCCCTTTATAGATATGAAGATTAAGCCCTGGAAAAGAACAAACCCACAAATTACACAAGACACCTGCTCAATGTTTAGATTTTAGTCTTTTCTTGGAAGGGTGCCAGCATTTTAAATCTTCTTCTGAATTTTTGCCCTCTCTGTTACATAAAAAATGCATATTCTCATACTCTAGAAAGCAGAAATCGGTATTTAATAATTTGGGGCGAGACAAAAAAACCCAAAACCAAACCACAAAGCCCCATATCGTCCCTAATATTCTTGAAAATAAATGCAATATTACTGTAATACTGTTTTAACTACAGCACTTCGTTGCTTGGAGAAAATGCCCACGGAAGGTGACGTAGTCTACCTTCTTTCTATACTATAGCTTTAACATTCAGCTATTATTTTTTTCATTGTTTTGGTTTGGTTTTCCTTTTCTATAATGCACATGTGCAACTAGTTCAGAATTTATTTTCAAAGGATTGTGTAGTTGGCGTAACTTGATCATTTAAAAACAAACCAACTAGAATTGCGTTTCATTTTTTCTGGTATCAGAATATCAACTTTATTTAGTGACAGGACCAAAAGAACGTTTTCCCAAGCTCTGCTCTCCATTCATAGAATCACAGAATGGTTTGGGTTGTTAGGGACCTCTGAAAGATCATCTCCTTCCAACCCCCCTGCCGTGGGCTGCGATGCCTTACACTAGACCAGGTTGCTCATAGCCCCACCTGACCTGGCCTCAAACCTTCCTCATCTAGAGGAGTGTTTTGTCTTTTCACTATCTGATTTCTTTAAAACTTGCATCTTGGCAGCTGAGCTTCCTTAAGTTGACTCTAAAATCAGATAAATATTTCTTGCAATGCCAAGGTAATTCAGATGGTTAAATTAAACTACATAATGCACTGATGAGCTTTTTCTTTGCAACTAGCCCTTAACAGGCACCCTCTGCTCTGGAGAAGTGTGATACCAGATTAATATTCATAAGCAGTTTAGCAACAGTGCTTCTAAACGCTCTTGCATAAAACACTATGTAACATTTACAGCGCAAATATTAAAGCTAAGTATGTAACAACACTTGATAATACAGGAATTTTTAATTTACTATATTTTATGACTGCAAGTAGATACAGAGAGGAAAGTTAGGAAAATTAGGAATGCCCTAGCATTTGAAATCTTTATTTCAAATTATCCAGTAGTTTGATGCATATAACAAAACACAGAACATATGCATCAAAATTAAAATAGTAATAGAAATCCTAAAAGCTTCTGTACAGCTTTTGAAATAAGAATCTTAGACTTTTCTCAGCTCAATTAATTATACTTTCATGCACTAATTTATACTGTTTCTGCCCTTTGCCCATTGCATTCCTTCAATTAATGCAACTCTATTTGACATTTCTTTAAACGAAAATTCCCTTCAGAGCACAAGGCTAAGAAAAAGAGGTAAGAGAGAGAAATGTTGTAAGAGAAATAATTTCGGTTCGATATTTTCACAGAATGTTCAGTGTTGGAGGGGACCACTGGGAGATCATGTAGCCCAACCTCCACAATCAAGCATGTTCCCCCAGGACTTCCGAGAGGATTCTGCTTACCAATACTGCACAAATCATACAGTGATAGCCATGCCATGATAAAGGCACCCAGAGAGATAACCGCTGACAACAGCCAGCTCTTCTGTTAAAGCCTGCTTAGTTTAAAAATCCTTGTGTAGAAGTGTTTCTACACAGCAGTCAAAATTACTGCTGTACCATTGATTAACCTGAACCCTGATGAGGAAATCTATGGCAATGAGTTGCATAAGAGCAAACATTTGCCAGGAACAGGGGAAATAATGCAATCTTACAAACTCTAGTTCATATCTAGGAACATTATTGATGTGATCGAGGTGACCACAGGGAAGCAAAGATGTAAATTGTATTTCATTTAGAATACAATAGGGAATAGAGCCTGGAACACAATTTAACTTCCTCAAGCTCTCAAGGCAATTTCCTGAAATGCTAGGTTCTGCCACCAGCCACAAGGGCCACACAGGTTACTATCTCCTCTCTGGCTATATAAATAAGGTTGTTTCTACAAGGACAAAACCTGTAAATTATACTGATTGCCATATGTATTTGGAGCATAAAAAGCCTGAGTTTTTCATGTTCTTTGAGACTGACATATCAAGGCTCTGCCCACATATTTATATTTGATGTTATATTTGATGTTACCATGTGTTGTCATAATGGTCCTCTAAGACTCCTCTGTTTATCTTGTGCACATAAACCCCTTTACCACCTGAACTGTTCAGATCTTCCAACTTCAGCTCTTTCATCTGCTCCCTTTAAAAAATTCTTCCCCTGTCTCCCTGACTAGAATTACTCTGGTGTCTTCCCAGGAACCCTCACATACCCAAAAAGGAGAATGGAAAGCAAGGTCTCCCCAGAAGAGAGGATGGGAGCCATCCTCTGCTAGCAGAATTTTTGTCAAATGCATTCAGTACTTAAAACGTTTGTTTCAGTAGGAAGATTCAACTAAGTTGTCACACTTGGATCACAAATGACAGTGCCTGCATTTACAAAAAGTTTAGAATTTTATGTAACGGCAATGTCAAGCCAAATATATGTCAGGTTTCGAGACTATTTTTTAATTATAAGTTATTCCACTGGAAACAGAAGACTTAAAAGATACACATATGTGGGAGTTTTTAGACATTTTAATGCAAATGACAATCAAAAGGCTGCTTGAGGAACATAAATGCCAGACCTCATCCTTTCTGTGGTCTCCCTGGTTCTGTAATAAAATTAAACTTCTTATACAGGTAAATACAGGATTAAACTCCATCAGTAATGCTGTTAGCTTGTAGTCCTGAGACTCCCAAACCATCCTCCCCAAAACTAAAAAAAAAAAAAAAGGCAAAAAAAAAAAAAAAGAAAAAAAAAAAACAAAAAAAAAAAAACCACAAAAAAAACCCCCTGACTTTTTCATACAGTTATGCAGAAAAAACAATTAGCTGTTTCCATTATGTTTAAGACTAATAATTTGAAGAAATCTGGCAAAAATTAAGCTTGTTGGATGGACCAAACAGCCTCCTTGGATAAAAAAGGCCAGATTTCTGAATAAAGGGGAAGTGTAAAAATAATTTTTTACTCTTCTGACTATAATAAAACATTGGATATACTGACTCGTAGCAAGAGATCAGATAAAGTACAGGAGATTAAATTGTTAAAGAAAGTCAAAACTACATGAAAGGATAGTTATGAATAAAAATGCATCAGACAAGAGGGAGGTTACCAGTAGGTTTCCTCATGTATCATTCTGAAGCCCAGTCTTATTCCACAGCTTCGTAAGTTGCCTTCATGTAAAAAGTTTCAGTAACACCAGTCACATTTTTTAATGACAGAATTTTGGAAAGTACCAGTCCCACAGAAATACCTGGATGACTATCCATGTTAGTCAGCAGAATAAGGATCATTTGGTAGTACAAAGGGCAAGATTATTTGCTCAACAGCTGTTCAGTGACAAGGGGGATTAGGTGATAAGACTATATGCCACCAAGTCCTAGGAGGTATCAAGAAATATTCTTCCAGGGGAGAAAGTAATTTTGAAATTCTGTATCAGGAAACTGTACTATCTAACCATTTATGAAAAGAAAATGGGGTGGGGGGCTGGGGTGGGAGAGAGGATTTGCTTATTTTAGAGTAAGCGCAAAGAAGGGCTGTTGAGTGAAAAAGATGTCTGAAGAATGAAGAAGTAGATAAAACAACGCAGAGATACCTTCCACAAGTTCCGTGAATTTTGGCCCCTTTTGGTTTCAGGGCAGACTACTGGAACTAGCGGACGTCTTGTCAACATTAAAGAAGCTCTCAGCAGGTGATTTCCTCTAGCAGTTCTCTGAAGGACATCTCTTATCATAACAGGCTTTTCCTTAAACTGATCCTCCAAAGAGGTGAAAACATGCTTGTGCAAGTGAGCTCTTGAGCCTAAGATGAATCACAGGGTAGAGTTAAAATGACAAACAGCCACAGATGTGCTAAAGCTTGATTGAACAGTTATTTGTCATCTGGAATCTGGAAACCAATAAGGAATTTTTTAAGTCCCCTCTAGATTGTTACTGGATGCATCTAAGACCAAATGAGAGTCGAGACTGCATTTCTCTCATGCATCAGCCCTTGTTCTCTTGTGCACAGCTCCAAGTATTCAAGGATACACATGCCCAACATGATGCCAGGATTAGTATTTATGACAAAGGCAAGTTTTGCACAATGTAGACTGTAGAGTCACATAGTATAACTATATCAGCACATAAAGTACAGCCAAATGCAGAAATGGCAAATAATTTTTGAATTTCTTTCTTCTGAGTGTTTAGATCCTATTACTATTTGCCTGACCACCAACAAATCAGTCTTGGGCTTTACTTCCAGGTACCATCCTGGCTAAGCAAGAACAGCCCAACTGGCTTGTAATAACAAGCTGAGCATGCAGCCAAAGAGGAATCAAAATTCTCCAAGTGTCATGGCAGGGAGATGTCGTGAAGATGGCAGCACACCATAGCCCATGTTACTCAGGGTAAATCAAGAGTTGCTGCAGTCACACACAAAACTTTAGGAAATAAATCACTCCCATCTGAGAAAATAACCTCTATCATAGAAGAAAACACAATGAAGTTCGGCAGGAGTCCAGCCCCTGTAGTGCTGTAGAACACTTTTAAGAGCAAAAAATTCAGAAGAAATTATAGCCAAGAGGCTTTGAAATCACATTCTTCACATAGGTCCTTTAAAACCCAGAAGACGAATATCTGTTCTCCGACACCGCTTAGACAGACTATTTCTGCTCTCTTTCTGAGGACTCTGTTCAAGACTTATTTGCAAGTCAGGAGCTTTTCCAACAAGGCTGAAACAAAATGATTTATTACTATGAGCTGTAATTTAATCTTGTATATCTATGTGTGCGAATCAGTTCTCATGTGATGCTGTCAGTGGAATCACATTTCAATGGAAAATTTTATGTGATATACAAGAATCAGATGTACACGTTTACACTGCACACACTCAAGATTCATAGTAACATAAAGAACTCTGATTCAGAATTGAAGAACCTAAACATTTGACTTGAAGCACTGAGCTCTTTTTTCATTATAAAAATTTTTGTTTCTAAGTCCACTTGCTGCAATAGGTAGACTGTAGCCTGTAAAATTTATTCATGTCTTAACTGTATGTTTTTCTACAACAGTAATGAAAAATCTTGATTTTTTTTGCCAGTGTTCTCTAGACACATCCCACAACGTCTGGCGAGAATAGATGACTGTGTTCAACAAAAATTTCAGTTCTCTTTCTGGAGAAAAAAGAAATAGCCATGAGGCATGCCCTTCAAAAATAATAACTTTTTTTTTTTGTTTCTCTTCTCTCCCAAAAGCTATAGTACTTTTTTGAAAGGGCAGACCTAGCTGTATGATAAGAACAGATTAATTGGAATTTTTTTTTCTTTCTGTTGTTGTCATCTGCTGATAGGTTCCAAATTCAATAAAGAATTCTGTCATAAATATCTCTAAGGCTATGAATGAAAAACTAACAACAATATACACCAAGAGTAACTTTTACCTCAAGCACTTCTTTTTAACTAAGTCATATACACTTCTGTAACATCTATACACTTTAAATTTAGTGACCTTTTAAGCAATCCACAAAAATCATCTTTGAACTGGTATGTTTTAAATATATTCTAACTATTATTCCCTTTCCTAATTTCATCTTGCCTCTGTAGGGGTAACAATTCAGCAGTTCATTTGTGACCTCTCTTGCAATGAAATATGGCAAATGATTAGGCCAGAGTTTCTGACCTCTGACATTGCTGGTACCATGCTGAAGTAGACAAGGAAAAAGTATATGGTCATCTGCACAAAAATATTTCTAAAATCAAAGTGAAAATAATGGTGCCTGCCTTGAACTTTAACTGAAATTAAGACTATAACCATTATATCTCAGAGCAAGTATTTAAGAAATCAAAAGAGCAGGTTGCCTACATTACTGCAACTCGGTATAAAAAAATTTGTAAAAGACTTTTTAAATCTCGTATTTCTTCCATATTATATCAGCCCTCCAGGAGTTTTAGTGTAAACAATAAGATGCATTCCTAATATACCAAGTCACTGCTTAAAATTTGGGAATGAACACAAGGCTCTTTCTCCAATGAGAACTATAGCTGTCCTGGACTGTGCGAGACCTTATCCTGGTCTTAGCACACTTAAGAGAAATGGCTGTCAAAGCCCCAGGTTCAGTGCATTTGCCCAGAAACTCAGTCAGAGGCCGCAAGCTGCTGTGCAGAGGTTGTTTATTCTAATGTTATCTATAGCTGCGGTGTCCTGCACAGCCACAGGTCCACCCAGCAGCCGAAGTACCCTGGTTCTGCCCACCAGCTGGGCGTACCGAGACTTTTATACCCCGTTACAAATCCAACCAGAGGACGGTACGTGTCATTATTTATAACTTTATACCAATTAATCCTAACCTGTTCTAGACATGCAATTTCCTGTCTTATCTCTATTCTACCAATGAATCTGTGCTCCCGTCACCAAGAATATGGTGGACAGTGAAGAAGAAGGAGAAGGTGACCACACCCTTTAGACTCCATCTTAACCCCCCTGTACATATTTTACCCCCATGTACATATTATCTAACATTCTATATACTATATTTCACCCTGTGCAAATTAACTATTAATGCTTATATTAAACTCTTGTGGCCTGTAATTCATCTCTCAGAGTTGGCAAAGTTCTCCAAGGACAAAGATCAAAGGCAGTGCCCTCCGGGGCACTCAGCTCGACTCCTAGACCCCCATTTCTGGGTGTCCGATCCCCTAAATTAGATAGAGGCATGTCGTGGGTTCCGACACTGGACTGCGAGTTTTTCAAGAATAAAACAGTTGACATGTTGTGCCACATGTTTTACATGTATGAAAGCCTAGAGAAGTCCTAACACAAATGTACCACAGCTACACAAGCCACTTTCGAAAACACTTGTTTTCTAGCAGATCTACCATGTATGTGCTAAATTCCTTACCTGCATGTGTACCCCAGATACACCGGATCTCTGAATGAAACAGTAGCTGTAGGATATCTAGAAAACACCATTAAAAAGTCAAAAAATTCCACTGAACAAGGACAGGTGGAGGCAAGTGGAGTACTTGCCCAGGTAATACCTGTTAGCTGTACTTTTCATATGCACTTCCTTATGCCCTGAATCAGCTGTTTGTCCATTACCAGCCCTTAACACCAATTTTAAGTATTGTGTGAATGAGTACACAACTATCACACTAACAGTATAACAGTTCATTCCAAGCAGAATCAACATTTTGTTGATTTACAGCTGATTTACCTCATAAAATTTGAGATTTATCATCTCCTCCCCACCTGGCAGCAAATCATTGATTTCTAGTTAAGGGGAACATCAAGATACAGAGGCCTGGCAATTACAGCAGCTGAAGTTCTGCCATTAATGAAATGAATTAAGAAAACACTTGAGGATTTTAACAGAACAAACCTGAGACCATACTCTCATTATTCTAGATCTGATTATGATGGTATAGGCATCTCATCCACTCAGATTACTGGAGCAATGAAAGATCCTCAGCTTTATCAATTTGACTGAAGTGTTCCTTCCTTTAGCATGCACTGTGCACTGAGATAAGCAGCTGCTAGTAGAACACCCATCCCAATAAACAACCTAGCAATAAACCATGACCTCCCTCTCTGCCTGTAGCAACATCATCATATGCAGCAGGGTCATTAGCACAGCAGGCACAATCAGCTATAGCTTTCTAATGCTACATTATTAAGTGAAGCAAAACACTCTTATAAGATTGTAGGATTTAATTTTTTTAGAGCAACTGCTAACAGGAAATTAAAAATATTTTAGCTTTTATGCAAATGGAATACACCTTGTATTTTCAGTGAAAAACTAAAATTACCCTCACAATTGTGAAATTGAATAATATTAACTACGAGACTAGTTCTATCAGAGACTATCTCAGTTTCTGCTGAGAAATGACAATCACTTATTATCCTGTTACAATGCCAAATGAGCAGCTGGAAACAGACCAGGAAATGTCCTTATACAAATTTGTCACTACATTCTTTTAACCTTTCCTGGAAGTTAAAAAATAAATTAACAAAAGAGGAAAAAGCCAGACAGAATATGTATTTGGACAGGCAACTTTTTTAAGCCTTGCCTCCAGTTTCAACATTAAATGGCTTTTTTTTTATGTCATAAGACCCCTGACTAGGCATAGGAGTACCAGATATTCTCACTAGCCCTTTCAATTCTGGCAGGAGGAGTCTGAGACAACTCTAAGCCCCAGCCCACGCATCAAACTGCCTGACTCAGAAAGAGCCAGGTAGCAGTTTGAGCATCATATTAACTACACTGCTGTTTCTAAGAAAATGAAACAAAGGAGGAAAGGCTGTGAGAACAAAAAAAAATAAAAAAAAAAAGTGGGTGGGAGATATTGAGTCACTTGTGGTAAAGAGACATTGCTTCAGGCACCCTGTACTTGTCTATAGATAAGAAACCCAATTAAAAAGTGGGATGAGCCCATCAATGCTTTTCAGTTTAATAGCACTTCTGCTTATTCTTCAAAAATAGCACAATATAAATACATCCTTATGACTCATCTTTCAAAAATACTTTGTATGGATATCTATATAAACACATTCATACACACACACATATATATATGAAAATTGAAGTGGGAAGAGAAAAATATGCATAGAGATAGCAGTCTCAGTGTTGCAGAAAGTCTGAAGGAAAGACTAGGACAGCTAACACAGGCAAAGAGAACAGTTCAGGGAAGGCATACACAGATAAACCACTAATTTCCAAGAAAAACCTGACATCTTTTATACAATTAATTACAATTATACAATTAAATACAACTGATTTCTTAAAAGGGAGACTGAATTGTGGGAGGTTCAAACAGTCCCACATGTGATGAAAAGTGGAAAAAGAGGTGCTTAAGATGAGAAAAGAGAAGTACAAGAATACATTTGTGAGTGCAAAGAGCAATCTACAGAACATGGATGAGCTGCATTTTTTCTTAAGCCAAATTAAGTCATCATGCATAGCAACCAAATTTCCTCTTTGAATTAGAAACCCCTCCAAAAGTATGCAGGAGTGAGGATGTTGGTTTTTATCCTCATCCCCTTTCCAAAAAAAGGAGATAAAACAGCTAAGGCAAACTTCTGCTTTAACAGACATTTTTGTATGAAGTTGCTGCTTTGCTATTCTCTCATTGAGAGAATATGTGGCTCTCGATTTGGCTCTCTCATTGAGGTACCACAAGGAAACGGCAGTGCAGAAGTCATTACATTAAAGATGCAAGTAGTAAATTGTGCTTATATCTCATAGTCATTGTTTATTTGGCATGCAGTGATTAACTTGTGTCTGTAAGGAAACAAAATCCAAACCAGCATCTCTGTAGCCTAGGAGCACCTTATTCATAAGAAAGAGGAAAACCTTTGATAGACCAAAATCACGTGTGTGTTTCCTTACTGACTCAAAATTCAGTACTTATTTGAGACTCTACTAACAGAAGGATATTCATTGGTTAGGTTTTGAACAATATCCTTCTGTGATGTTTTTGCACTTTTCCTAGTTGTAACCTCTGTTAAGCACCGCAGAAAACTCATGTTATTAACAGCACTGTGTCTCAGCTAATGAAACCACTTTCTTCTGCACCATTAAGACTGTGGTGTACTGCAACCCACCTCTTGTACTCTGCATTTTCTTAATTACTCAGCTTAGATTTTCAGCAACTGTAGGCAGTGTAACTATTCTGTAGTCTGAGTAATGCCTCCCAGCTGGAATGTGAAATGGCACCTATACAGTCACGGTCCAGCACTGACAGAGGAATAAATCACTACTGCTGTATTTGCATCAAGGTATGCTCGATGCAAGTGTGAAACAAGGCATCTCTAAAGTCTTCTTAGTACTTCAAAGAAATAACTACCTTGCCTTCTAGTAAGGTTGTCCAATCTCTACTAACAGAGAACAATCATAACTAGGGAGCCTGCCTTCTTAATGGCTTATGTGAATTAATTTTCTGAACCTGGAAAAGCTTAATAGGATCCCTAGACTTTCACATTCTTATATTTAAAGGCTTATATGCTCAGCATCAGAGCATATCTCACCAACTTCAAACACATTGTGACAAACATGAATTTGAGCCTTTGTAGTTCTTGTCCACATGAGCTGAAAGCTTGAATTCTGATTAAATTGTGTTTACATACAGCACAGTATCTGTGTTCTTCCTGTGTAAATGTAAAAGATTAACAGATATCTTAATGCTAGCTTTTAAAATAACTCTAATACCTAAACATTAGGGAAATACTTTATTGAAACCAAAATGCACATCTAAAATCAAAAGGTTGCCATCTTCAAAACACTTACATTGAATCAAATGCAGCCCTGTCACAATTTTGATAACTGAATGGGAGGAAAAAAAAGCTCATACTGTGAGGTGAATCTCACTGCATCCACCTTCACTAAGTTCATTAAAGCCTCTACGTGCTTACCTTGTTGCCTCAATAACTTTCCACTTGTCTCCAAGCTTCATTCACAACTTCTGATACTACTACAGCCTTAGTAATTTCCTATGACCACTTTTTG
This sequence comes from Dicrurus megarhynchus, assembly GCA_013399195.1. NCBI lineage: Eukaryota > Metazoa > Chordata > Aves > Passeriformes > Dicruridae > Dicrurus > Dicrurus megarhynchus. The sequence goes on from VXAD01013338.1 coordinate 280,759, forward strand.
AGACACAAAGCTTCCTACTGGGCCCTTTGAAATTCTGTCATCCAGTCACATGCATTTCCTTTTCTTGTATCCTATTCTCTTGAGAGACCACTAGTGAAATTACCTAGGAGCACATCTGACTCATGAGAACTTCTAGTGTCTGGGAAATCTTTAACAACAGAAGTTGGCTTACACTGCAGAACCAGAGAAATCCGAATATGTAAACTTACTGCAGATTTGGATTCTTCAAAACAAAAACAAAAAGTGAGAGCAAATAGTGAAACCTATTCTGACCAGCTTTTCCAATGAGAAAGAAATTTCAATGTTCCAGGTTGGCTTCACCTTGGTTCTACTTTTAAACTACTTACCTGGATCCATACAAATCAGGGGGCCTGATAAGATTCATCTGAGAATACTCGAAGAGCTGGCTGATGCCATCACAAAATCTTTCTTGATGATTTTGGAGTGGTCTTGGGAATCCAAAGAGGTCTCAGCTGACTGGAAGCTGGGAAACAGTGTTCTGATTTCTAAAAAGATCAAGAAGGAAGTCTCTGGAAACCACAGGCCTGTCGGTCTCACCACAGTGCCTCATAAAGTCATGGAAAAGATTATTCTGGGAGGTACTGAAAAAGCACTGGGAGGACAACACAGTCATCAGTGACAGCCAGCACATCTTCATGAGGGGGAACTCCTGCTTATCAAACCTGATTTCCTTCTACAACCTGGTAATCCACTGAGTTGATCCAGGAAAACCAGTAGGTGTAATCTTTCTGGACTTCAGCCTTTGATACTGTCTCTCCTTCTAGACAAAATGTCCAGCACACAGCCGGATGTTACCTGATGAGTGAGCAACTGGCTCATGGGTTGGACACAAAGGGTTATAGTGAATGAGCTGACATCAGACTGGAGTCTGCTCATTAGTGGGATTCCACAGGGCTCCATTCTCAGCCCACTTCCCTTCAACATCTTGGACACAGAATTCAAAGAAATATTAAGTAAGATTGCCAATGACACTAAACTAGGAGGAGATGTTGATTCCCTTAAGGGCAGGGAGGCCCTGCAGAGAGACCTCAACACATTAGTGAGCTGAGCAATCATCAACCATATGAAGTTTAACAAGGGAAACTGCTGGATTCTGAACCTAGCACAGGGCAACCCTGCATGTGTGTACAGACTGGGGAACAAGCAGTGCTGCAGAAAGGGCCCTGGGGGTCCTGGTCAATGATAAGGTGAACATGAGCCAGCAGTGCCCTGGCAGCCAGGAGGGCACCCGTGTCCTGGGGGCATCAGGCACAGCATCACCAGCCAGGCAAGGGAGGGGATTGTCCCCTCTGCTCTGGGGCAGCCTCACCTTGAACATTGTGTGCAGTTTTGGGGACCACAAGAGAAATGACATTGAGCTGTTAGAGGCTGTCCAAAGGAGGACCAGGAGGATGGTGAAGGGCCTTCAGGGGAAGCCTTGTGAGGAGTCGCTCAGATCCCTTGGTCTGTTCAGTCTGGCAAAGAGGAGACTGAGGGAAGACCTCATTGTGGTCTTCAACATCCTCATGAGAGGAAGTGGAGGGGCCGGTACTGATGTCTTCACTCTCATGACCAGTGAGAGGACTCAAGGTAACAGCATGAAGCTGTGCCAGGGAATATTTAGGCTGGATATCACGAAAAGGTTTTTTTACCCAGAAGGCTGTTAGGCAGTGGAGCATGGTCCCCAGGGAAGTAGCCACAGCACCAAGTCTGAGTTCCAGAAGTTTTTGGACAATGCTCTCAGGCACACGGTATGATTCTTGGGATGTCCTGCACAGGGCCAGAAATTGGACTCAATGATCCTGATGGATCCCTTCCAACTTAGTATATTCTACGATTTGCTCAAGGAAAATACTGAGAAATAAAGACAGAATAAATAGCTGTAATGAATTAGCATATTACTATCAGATGCTTTTTCTTATTATACTATTTCTAGAAAGCAAGCACTTAAAATCTGGAGGTAATAAGCAGAAAGTTTTCATTTGCTTGTTTATTTAGACAAAATATTCTAATTTTCTCTCCTTTCACCTCTGCAGTCACTGTGATTCACAGGGTTTCATAATATGTCAGTTTCTCTGCAATTCACAGCAAACTTAAAAAAATTGCAACAGGAGATTACCTATTTTGAATACTCTTCACAAAATACTTCCATTATGTCATTAAAGCAATTATGTTATCTAAAAGCAAAAAGAACATGAGAATACCAGGAAAAAAAATACATGTACCAGGAAATAATAAGACTCTTCTTCTTTCCACATTCATTTTGAAATGTCACAGGATTGTTGAAATGCTGCTTCATCAGGAGAAATAAATTATATCTGGAAAGAGTTGCTTTCAGTTACACACACAGAAAATAGGTTATAACAGGACACATCTATCACTGCCCAGCCAGTGTTAGACTAAGTTGCGCAAGTTAAAATGTACTCCTGCTTTCATAACCAATATTACCATCTCCCATTGATTAACAAGTACTTTTCTGCATTATGTTGTGATGAATAAAACATCTCATTAGCCTCAGATAAATTCCACGACCCTACATACATGCCTCACAGTAGCTGCCTCCTATGGGAAAAACAAAACCACAGAGAAAAAAAAAAAAGTCATGAAGACTAAACTTGTCTCCTGATCTAGACAGAAGTTTTCATGCTCCTTGTCACAGGTCTAGAGCTTTCTCATCTCCTTGCACTGTTTTTTTTTTTTTTCTTTTTTCCTTGCTCCTAAGTATTGTCGGTAATTTAGAAATATTTTTCTTTTTAATTAATTATAGCATTTTCAAGCATCTGAGCCAACGTACAGAAAGATAATAGATAAAACAACCTACAGGAAAGCAACCCTTCAGAGGTCTGTTTTGCCTTTTCTGGAGTGGTCAGGGAAAACAGCACCTCTACATCAGCAACTCTCAGACTCACATTTATCCACATCCAGCATACAACTGCAAGTGCTCAAGATTTAAAAGATGTCTACTGATTCTGGATATTCAGTTTGAAATCAATCTCTTAATAAAAAGGGAGGTCAGCCACCACTTAAAAATCATCAGGCCCCAAAGAAGTAAATGAGTTAAAGCCAGAAATCCTCAATTATTAATTATTTTTAAATTCTGCTCATGGAGTTTGACTCTATCATTCTAATTATTAAGCCACCATCTTCTTTAGAAATACATGTACTTTCATTTCAGATACAGAATAGGCTGTACATTAATAATTAATGATTATTATCTCCATAAGAAAGAAAGAAAAAGAGCAAAATAACTTCAGTTCTTGGTATTTTCTTACACACTTTGCCTTCAATATAATAGTCCCTTATGTCTTTTCAGGGGAGACAAGCAGATGAGAATTGTCGAAATTGAACTATTGTTCTGTTTTGTTATTTTAATGAGAATTCATTTCCCCTCTTCATTTGGTTTAGAATTTTTTTTTCCTGTTTTTCTTATCTTTAGTGCTAAGAATCACATTACAGCTCTGCAGTGACTTGTAGACAGCAACAGTACACTCTGCTCTACCAGGTACAGAATACTACTCGTGAAAGCTAAAGTCATAGAATAAATTAGCATGGAAGGGACTTCTGAGGGTTGCCTTATATAAGCATTTTCCAGAATTATTTAAATCCAAAGTCTGAAATTTTTCCTTCAGCACAAAGTGTAGCTATTTCAAAGTCATTTCATACTAATAACAGAGGTCTATGAATGTTTATCCAGCATCAGGCAGTACTAGGTCCATGCCTTGGAGAACACCTTCGCAAGAATGTTAACAGGCAAACAAAAACATTTTCACTTCTGATAAAAACCTGATCCCTAAAATCATAATAATGAATTACTAGCCTTTAAGAATCACAGTACTTAAACAGACTAGTCCACACATGCACCCAAGAAGCAATGCACAGGTCTATTACAGGAAGTTTCTTGACAGGTTTCCTCACTGGAGGCCAGCTACAGGGAGACACTAGGCAATATATTCAGGAGAGAGCCTAAAAAAGGCAACCTCATATTTAGGTTCAGGAAATCTCATTTAAACTGAAGCTTAAATAGTCATTTCTAGCTTTGTTACTAAAGCATCCAAATAAGCAGTCAGGACAGCATCCAAATACTAAAGCATCCAAATAAGCAGTCAGGAAAAGTGTTGCTCATCCATGGCACACAGATAAAAATTTAAAAAACATGAAAACACTCGCTATATACTGTATAAAATTTTTAAAAACCACTTTATAGATACAAAAATTAAGAAAAATAAGCATCTGCCTACAATAAAAGCTAGACAAAATGTACAATTTGTCATACGTGACAAATTGTTCCTGCCCAGACTTAGTTAGGTTCCCTTCTACTACCAAGAACTTTAAAAAACTAACAATAAAAACAAGTATTTCCCTCAAAGACAGTAAAACCGAATCAGTAGTAAACTTTATTACATCTCATCTGATGATGCAAGTCCTACAGCAGCACATCTGACCTGCAACCTGCACAAGCACCTCTTGTAAGCTTATTTTGCCCAAGCCCTCACCTCACCTCCCACTCATACCCTGACAGATTTCTAATTTCCAGTCTTATTGGACCCTTTATTGCTAAGTTTTCTGGACAACAAAACCACCAGGAAAGTACTGCGTTCAAATGTAATGGCCATCTGCTTTTAACTACCTCCTGCAAGCTGAACTCTGTGGCAGGAGGAGGCAGCGAGGAGCTGGGGCTGGACAGGCAGGCTGCTGCAGAGAGGGGTGATCCTCCACCCGTGCAGGAGGGGCATCAGCCAGGCAAAGTGTTATTTGCTATTTCAGAGTATTAACAAATTATTTTACCAGTCCCTGCCCTGGGCTAGAGCTACCATTTTTGTTTTTCCTAAGAAGAGTGTTTTCACTTCTGATAACCAATGTAGGTACACTTTTAAGATTTTCAAGCAAAGTGCAAGCAATAATTACCAGCTGTGCTAGTGTGCATCTTGTAAATTAATTCTCAAAGGACTTTCTGATGTTGATTTACACAATCCCAAGGTAACTCAGGCTGGCAGGGACTTAGGGAGGTTTCTAGTCCCAACTGCTGCTGAGAGGGACAGATCAGGCTGCTCAGGGCTTCACCCAGCTGGGATGTGAAACCCCACGGCTGGAAAAAGCCCACTTTCCCCAGGCCCTGGCTCCACCACTGGTCCTCCCCCACCAGCACATCATCCCTCCCAGATATAATGTCACAGCCCAGCTACAAAAGCCTGGATAGAGCAAATGTAGTTGGCATCCACTGCTCTCCTCTCATCCCAATTACGGCACAGACGACAGAAGGGATAGGTCCAGCATAACTGACCATTGGTAAATCCTTGCCAACTGTTTCCTGTCACTGTCTCCTCCTTCATGTGCCCAGATGTGGCCTCTAGGAGGTCTCCCTCCTTGATTTTACCTCAGACTGATGGCCAAATGACCGGTCTGTGGTTCCCCATGGTGGCTTTTACGCCTTTTTTAAAAGCAGGTGTGACATTTACCTTCCTCCAGTCTTTGAGGTTCTCCCTTATCTCCACAGCCTTGGAGAGCTGATGGAAACTGGTTGTACAAGGACATCAGCCAACTCCCTCAGCACCCTGGGGTGCAGCCTGACAGGTCCCAGGGACATGTGAGTAAAGTGCTCCTGAGTGATCTCTTACTTGACCATCCATCTCAGCCCGCAGCTCCTCTCCTCCTTCAGCCAAGTCACTGAGTGCAGAGGCCTGGCAGACACGGGTGGTGAGGGCCTGCCTTAGCCGTGTCTGCTGTCACTGTATCACCTTCGCCTGTGGGGATCCTGGCAGGGATACCACTGCACATCAAGGAGTCAGTGATCCACACACCAGGTAACCTGAGAACACCCTGGCCCGTGCTGTGCTGGACTGCACACATGACCTGGCCTTCAAGCTGCACCTGAAGTGCCACACAAATTCCTTGGTTGCAGGACAAACTCATTTTAGGAGAGGGGCCTGCAGACAGCTCCTCCTCATCACCAGCAATTACAGCACCTGCATCACTTTGCCTTCATCTAAAACAGCAGCAAGAAGCAGCAATAAGAACACTGCTTCTGCTTGCCAGCAGAAACCACAAATACATTTGAGCTATCATATGGAAAAAAATCTTACAATAGCTCAAATGAGCAAACAAGCCAGCCTTCTGTGGACAGGGTCAGAGTGTGCTGCTCAAGCACCATCCAGTAGCAAAATGTTTTCCTTAACCTCCAGCAATCTCCTGGATGGCTAGTGTTCTGATATATTACATTTCCCAAAGAGGATGGAGGTCTGTGGCTCAGAGAAAGCACCATCTGCTTCCTTACCCTGGTCAGTGATCTGTAACACATCCCAGCACACTCTGACCCTGACCCACAGGCTCTATGCAGAGCTGGGCCCTGCACACCTGAGTTGCTCCTTCACACAGAGGGCAGCCCCATTCCTCCTCTTCCCTGCCTGCCTCTCCTGAAGGGCTTGTCTCCATCGATCACAGCACCACCCCACCACATCACAGGTATCCCAGCCATGCTGCGGCTCTGGCCAGAGGTTTAGCTCTTGCCCCTCCTGCTCAAATCCCAAGCAGTGTGCAGACAGGTACACACCCTGCACCTTATTTTAACATGCCCAGACTCTGCCTTGTTCCCCCCTCACCCTTTTTTTCTTTCTGTCCTTGCTCCACCGTTTTCTTATACAACTCAGGCCTGCAACGTGTCTCCCATGTCACTGCTAGTTTAACAATCTCCTCACCAGGCTGGCCAGCCTCATGGCAAAGGTACTTTTGATACAATCAATGACATGTGAAACTCGGGGGGTCAAGCTAAGTTTTGTTCAATCTGCTCCATGACAAATCTATCTGAAATCCACCTCTTCACTCACTGAACTACACCTGTACATATCATGTTCCTCACCCACACACACACAGTTCAGTTCTGCCATAAAGGGAGATGATTACTTCTCATCAGTCATTTGTACTCAGACCATCTGATTTTCAGTATCCAGGACAGGACCAATGATCTGGTTCACAGCTACAATTTCACTGATGCCACAGCAAAATAAAGTTTTATTTCATGTGTTCATACTTCTCTCACTTGTCATTTTGTATCTGAGCTACTGTAAATATCCTGGGGGAGATTTCTCATCAAAAGCAATTTTATCTTTGAACAAAAGAGAAAAAAAATTGTTGTGATCAGAAACTAGAGTAGAGCAGCCAGTTATCTCCATTTTTATTGATCCAGAACACTGTCCAGCATCTGCTTAAAATTGATTGGAAAACTCACATAATTCAGAGGCAGTAAGTACAAATGACTCCCAAGATCCTGGCAGAAAACATTCAGACAATTCCCTTTATGGGCAGAAATTCAGCGTGGTCCAAAATGTGATCTTTTGGTTTGCATGGCAAAACTTTTATTGGTTTGAGCAGGGGGATTCCACTCACTTACCCTTTCCAAAGTTACACAAGTAGATGATGGAGAGAGAGAAAAAGCAGAAAAGGCTTAATTTCTAAAGCTATAACCATACTTCACTCCTTCAATATGTAACGCCTTTACTCAAAAAGAAACCAGGGCTATTCTAAACAAAAATTACAGTTAGAGATTGTTTGGATTCAGCCACGTGTGTGCTCTAGGCAGTGTTAGCTCTTACAAACCTTTTCTATCTCAAATATCCTTCACTTCTTCAGCGACTGGCAGTGTAGCAGCTCTCTCTCTCTATCACTCAAGGACTAATAGCAAAACAAGTTAAATAAAATTTAACACCCCTCCATCTTGACCCCATCCCCAGGCCCCCTTCCCCACCATTTTGGTAAAGAAGTAAGACTATTAATTATTTTTCAGAAATTAACAAAGTAATAAAACAGCAGCCAACTCCTAGGATTATTCAGAGAAAATATAACAAGTAATGAGTAAGTGTGAAACATCAGTATCAGCAATTTCTACAAGTGTGTAAAGAAAAGAAAGGCCAGAAAATACAGAATTGGGAAAAAACACAACCAAAAAGTACACATGCACAGAAGCATCACTTCTACCAAACTCCTACTTCAGCACTGACCCCCAAAAATCCTCCTCAGACAAGTGACAACCTTTAAAAAGTAAACTCTGGCAGATCAAAAGAAGTTACTACAAGAAAAATACAATCCAGGGGACAAAGCTGGGGAAGTGGGGCCAAAACACTAATCTTACAAGGACTGAAATCTTACACTTTTTTTTTTCCTCAGGGATAGTGTGGGTGCAAGCGGGAAGGGAAAAAAAAAAAAAGTGCTGGTGGAAAATGTCTAAAGAAATAGTATGTTCTGGCATTGCTTTGGAAAATTATTCCAAGTGAATTATTCTTAGTGATGAAATGTGATTTCAGAAACTCCATTCTCTCATTAAAAAAAATAGACACGCATAAATGAAGAAAAACTAATAGTTACCCATTCTCAACAAAAAACAGCGTTTTCAAAAAAAACTGACAAAAATTTTTAAAAAAACCCCAACAAATTACCAAACTAAAAAATTCAGAATCTGTCATTCCCATCTGTCCTCCACTTTATGAAGTTTAGTGGGTTTAAAGCAATGCAAATTCAGTAACATAAAAACACCAATACAGTATTGCTTTAGAGAAGAAAATAGGGAAAAGTTGCTCATCCTTTCAGAAAGATTCTGGAAAAGCAAAGATTAAGCAAAGATTAATACAACCTTTCAATTCTGGCGAAACACTTGCAACCTGAATCTCATTCAGGGTTCTGGCTGGAGTAAGAATTCATCTCAGCTGTAAGCCACAAGAACAACAACTTTTTTTAGAACAACAGAAACTCAACAAATCCCAAAAAAACAAAACAAAAGCCCCCACAAACCAACCAACACCAACCCTCCACTGCATTGTACATTTTTCTGTTGAGTTCTGGTAATATAATCCTTACCTTGGTTTAAGCCATCCATTGCAAAGAGAAATTAGTGTATTATTAAAAACCCCACTCCCAAACCCTAAATGGTAGTATTTTAATCTACAACATGGTACAGATGAATGCAATACTACTCCTGTTCCCCCTCCACAAGATAATATTGTTACTTTGTGTGATGCTTTCTTGTTGCCATGACATCCTTTCTACTGTAGGTCTCTTCACCCTTACATTATTTTCCCAACTGACATTCAACCCGTGGTCATCTAACCCCCAGGTCAAAAGCTTATAAATATGTGTTTATTTTCAAAATTACACATCTGATCTGTTGAATAAGGTGTATCACTCCAGACCTCAGACAGTCTGCTTTGGGTAGGAATACACAATGTTGTTTCTAAGCACACGAGGACTGAGATCGTCCTTGGACAGTGAGCAGTTCTTCCAAAATCTGTGTTTGTGTGTGTTTGTTCAGTACTTACCCACAGGATTCTGATCCCAAGGAGACAGACCATCAAGTGCGCTAATAAATGTCACTCCTTCTGTTGAATGCTCAGTTTGTTCTCTCAATTTCCCTGTATGTCTGGCCAAGATGTTCATTTTCCTGATTTGTAATCTATGCTGTAGCACGCATCTCCATTAAAATGTTTGTCTACCCACCCCAGAGATTCCCGGCACATCCCATCGATCTGGCTGAAGGCAGATACACAAACAAGGGGACACCCACCCAAGAGGAAAACCGCTGGTTCCCAAAAACGTGCTTTTTGCCCACCTGCCTTCGGGTCTTTCGCTTATGATTGCTACCACTGTCTCCCCAGCTGCACACCGCGAGCACGAGTCGCAGGCAGCTACTTCCCACCTCGCCAGCTGCGCTCCCGGGCGGCCCGGGCCCGGCGGCGGGAGCGAGCCGAG
>VXAD01013339.1:0-45519 GCA_013399195.1 Dicrurus megarhynchus
AGTCAGGCCCCATGTGTGCTCCTGTCGGGTTCATCTTGGAGCCGAAGGAGAAGAGGAAATATTGCAGCAAACCATTTTACCAGAAAACATGCAAGTGACTTTTTTAATAATAACATCCAAATGAAAACAACGTGAGCTTCAAAATCTGTCCTCAGGATGCTTTGTGGTTCATGGGCTTTCTGACAGCAATGCTCCTTTCCATCCCAGGGAATGCACCCAAGAACACCAGCCTGAGGTGCCTGAGGTGCCTGAGGTGCCTGAGGTGCCTCTCGCCGCTCAGGCACCCTGTGGGGCCACGATCCGGGCAGGGAGAGTGGCTGCTGGCAGGGCCTTGCTGGGGCACCAGGGATTCTGTCACTGCCCAAACTGGCTGTTCAGCATCTTCCTCGCTCCTGCCCTTTGCCAGCAGTGCTGGCGAGGATCCGCATGGCCTCGGCTGTGGTTGCTCCAAAGGCCATCTCCTGTTACCGAAACGCAAATGTTGATATTTGAGATGGGGAGATGCTGATGGAAATGGAGCTGGCTCTGTTTGTTTGTCAAAGCAGCTATTTTAAACAAGTTCTGTTCACACAGCTTGCAGATCGGAAGGAAGTTTTCCCAGCCATAATATCCTAGCTCAGCGCTGGGCAGACAATGGTTCAGCACTTGCCCAGGATTAGCTGGTGAAATCACCGTGTGCAGCCTGGGAACGGTGCCTGGGAAAGGGCAGCACTGGATTTTGTGCTGGGGAGGCCGGGGGGAGTCAGGAGCTGCCCGGGGAGCTCAGCGTGGCATGACGAGGGCAGCCAGGCTCAGAGCAAGCCAATGCGCAGCTGCTCCATCTTGTCCTGGACGAGGGCTTCTGGACAGCCCTCCCTGGCCTCTCACCATCCCTGTGTCCTGCTTTTTTCCCAAGGAAAATGGTTAAGTGCAAAGTAGGTTTCTGTTAAGATACTTCCCAAAGCAGCAAGCCTGTAAACAGGGCACCTTGTCACCTGCAGTGTGACAGGGAGAGGTGCCCTGCTCCCTGAGCATGGGGAGCAAGAGATCCCATCAGAGCCACATCTGCCTGAGCCCCACACCCTGAGCCCCACACCCTGAGTCCTGTGCCCTGAGCCCTGTGCCATGGCTGCCCAGGCACCAAGGGCCTGGCGTCATGGTCGCTGCTCCCTGGTGCGTTCCCTTCAGGAAGACAGACAGGGCTCCTGGAGGGTGGTGGAGGCGGCAATGCCAACTCCTTTATTCATTACAGCCTCATATACAAATAAAATCTTTACAAGCTTGCTTTGAGCCTTTAAAAATGCCGTTTAGGATGTGTCATTTGTATTGTCTGACTCGGGCTGCTCTGCACCATGGCTGAGCTCAGCGGCAGTAAAAACTGCTCTCCACGTAAAACCCAAATGAGTTTATTTTATTTGCAGGGCAGGGCAAGAGAAGCACTTACCAGCTGTGACACCCCACTGCCCAGGGCAGAGTTACCCTGCCCACTGCAGACATCGCATTGCAAGTTCCCTTGCAAGCACCCTGGGGGTCTCATGGGACAGGGACACGGAGCCCTCATGGATGCTGCTCTCACCAACAGAGCCTCCTGCTACCTCTTGTGTTTCCGCTTGGGACATCCCAGGGAGTGTCTGTGGCAATGTCTGCAATGCCACAAACATCAGAGGAAGATGCAGAAGATTAAAGTGAATTAATCTCCGCCAACCCTTTGGTTCCTCTGCAAATGCCAAGGCGTGAAAGCTCTGACTCCAGAGGTGCACATGGAAACTCTCCGCCAAGGGGAATTAATTGCAGGAGCACTGGCCCGTAGTGTGAAGATTTTTTCATTAAATGCTCAGATGAAGCTTTCTGTTTCTTCCTCCTCTTGGTGAATCTTATTGTGATTAAATTAAATGAATTCTTGTTAAAATGTTAGTATCCTACTAAGACCGTTTGTTGTTTTTCTCAGCTGCCTCTGGTCTCTTTAGAGACTTTGCTGCCTTTTCCTAACATTTTCCAGCTCTTCCCCCTCCCTGCTGCCCTCCCCCTTGTTTCTGAGGCAAACTGGAAAGTTACAGTTGTGGTTGAGCCGTGGCTGCGGGCGGTGAGTCACGGCGAGGATCCCCACTCACAGCTCGTAAACAGGAGGGAGAAACACACGTTCCTGCCCGGGGCTGTGCCCGGGGGCCTCGCAGTGGGGTGGGATGAGGATGGTGCAGGGAGGGGAATGGAGTCATAGGGATGGGGATAGGGGAAGAGATGGGAACAGGGACAGGGATGGGGATGGACCGCTGGCCATGCCTCTCCCTAGTATGCAGGGCAAAACCAAGGTTGTTTCCTGGTGGCCTTTCTGAGCCGGGGCTCAGAGAAGAGCCTGGCCCCTGCCAGTGCCCCTGGTCCACACTGCTGCCACTGCTATGCATATGGCCAGTCCTGACCTGTATCCCAACCTCCCGTGCATCATGGGATGACTGCACAAAGATCTTCCAGTGACATGACAGCAATGCCTAAAAGCTTGCTAAAAAGTTATGGAAAAGTAGAAGAGTGATAGGGGTTTTTTCCACAGCTAGGGAAAAAAATGCTCATTTGTGGGCATTTTCCATTCAGGAGCATCCTGTACAAATGCATTGTTCCTCTTTGAATTCCTCAGCATATGGCATTCTGTGCTGTTAGAGTTTAATATTTTTTTCATTACCGATATCTAATACAGACAAGTCTTGAGGGTTACACAAAACATATGTGAGCCTAATTTGTTTTTACTGTGCCACATGGTTTTACTCCCTGCATCATTCAGTTTGTCTTTTTTTTTTTTTTTTTGAATCATGTGATCAGCAAAAACTTAATGCTATTTTTAAGCATGGTAAGAAAGTGAAAAACACATTTACTGTGACTGCTGAGGAAGAGGAGTGTAGATCTCCCTCTGCAAAAGTAGCTGCTACAGCTCGATAGTAAAATGACACTGCTGCTGTAAAAATGGCATCGCTTTGGCAGTGCAGTTTGTCAAAGCAGTACCCAGCTTGTAAGGAGAATTCCTGAAAATTCTGGGCTTGGAGTGATTTATCTGACTGAGACAGATGAGAATGGGCTTCACAAATATGTAGATCTGTGGTGGCAAGCCACCTTTCTGTGGGGGAACTTACCTTTTTCCTGCCCTTCATCCTTCTCCACCTTTTCCTCATCTGACACCTCTCTGGAATGGTGGGCACTAATTTATTGCATAAATAATCTCTAATGCTCCTTTTTACGCCTCAAATTATCAGGTGTTCACATGGCACCCATACTCATACAAGGGATACAGAAGTATGAGTCACCACTGGTTGTGGTCCCCATGCCAGCAGCGAGGAATTGGTGCTTGGTTCTCTGCTCTGCAGCTCTGTCCCCAGTCAGCCACACAGGCTGGGGTTCAGCTTATTTGGGAATTTTGGAGCCTGGGAATGAGGGGAGCAGGGAACGGGAGAGGGTGGGTTGCTGTGTGCAGAGCACCTCTGCTGCTGGAACAGAAAGGCTGCAAAGATGTCAGCTGCAAGGGCAGGCCCCTGGACACAGGGTTCTGTAATGAAATAATCAATATTAGATCACAACCAGCCTTAGGTGAAGGTGGATCTTTAGCCCAAATCTGAGCCCTCTGACCCTTAGTGATGGAGGTCATCAGAAAAGGAGAGATCGTGTGCCGACCCACTGGTGGGGCAGAGGGAGAAAGACATTGCCCACCCATGTGCTTCCCTTTCAGAGGCTCGCGGCTGCATGAGGCTCCGGTCCCTGAGTCAGCACTGGGCTGGCAGCACCATCCAGTGCCATATACCCGGAGCCTGCTGCAGCAGGTCAGGGAAGACTGAGCCCTGGCATCTCACACTGCCAGAGAGCTTCAGTCAACACCAAACACAGGAAATCCTGGTGCTGCCACACGCTGCATCCTCCATTCCCACACATGTGCCTTGTTAGCAGTGTCAGGAGCCTCCAGCTCGTGGGTGACTGCTAACCACAACCACCAGCATTAACCTCCTGCTTGGAGGTCATTTGCAACAACCCGCAGAAATGCCTCAGAATAGGGCTATATTGAAAGAAGCTGGTGCGTTCCTGAAATAATTTTAAAAAAAAAGGCTCTTTATTATTTATGTATTTGGGCCTTTGAGAATTCTGGACTAGAGTAATAAAACTGCTGTGGACATCTGGAGCCTTCCAGGGCAGGAACCCCAGAGTGCCCGTGGAATAGGACAGCTCCATTCATGGGCTGAGGTCAGGGTTGCTGCTCTCTGCTGCTTCTCTGATGCTCAGTCGTAACACTTGCGTGCATCCAGATGATCCTCTGAGGACCAAAGAATCCAGTGAGAAGGCTATCTCACCATCCCAGGAAGAACTTGGCCTGAAAGGTGGAGCCTGGAGCAGCATATAGAAGCTAAGGAGGCATTAAATCTTACATCACATAACATGGGTGGAAGGGCAGAACAGGATGCCCCAGCAACTTTCCCAACGCAGATCTATCTGTTCCTTCCAGCTGGAAAACTCTAGAACCTGCAATCAAGTGTCACTGTGGGACCCCCACTCTGCACAGCAGAGGCCGGATGCTGTGGGGGACTGCCCCACACATCTGTGTCAGACACGCCCAACATAAATGACCCATCACGCTGGGAGCCTGGGCCAGCTGTGCCATTAGGTGCTCCTGCAGGTCATCAAGCATTGGGTCGAGAAGCTGGTTCTGTGTCATGGAGCACATTAAAACCACAGCCTTTGGTTGCACACAGGGCCTGGCCTTCAACGGGTTAAGGATAATTTGAATGATTCCTTTTGTTTAGATTCATTTCAGGTTTCGTGATTTCTGTTATTGCTGCATAAAATCACTTGCAGGCACTCGAGGTGGGGTGGGCGCAGGGAGAGCGGGAGCAGATGTGAGCTAATTGGAAGCACAACAGCAGTGACAGCAAGTGCTGCCCAGCTCCTCAAGGCCCAGGGTGCCTCTAAGGCTTCAGCACACCCTGTTTGGAAATTGCACTGGCCATGGAGAGAGCCTGGGAATGGGAGGGTATAGCAGAGTGGCATGCAGGATGCGGAACAGCAAATCTCTGCCCTTCAGTGAGTACCAAAGTTCTACTCATGCAGGGTGGTGCCCCAATGCTCCTGGCATCTCGGCTTGGCTTGAGCTTGGACCATTCTGATTTTCATTCAGTTCAGAAATAAAACTGGAAAATATGGGAATTACTGCAAAAAGGTGAATTCTGTGTGCCAGGAATCTGGGGAAGGAACAGACCAGGAGACCTCATCAGTGCTTTAGCAGATGGGCTGTGTGCTGGTGGACAGGGAAAACCCCAGCATGACCATCCTGGGATGAGATGGGATGGGATAGGGTGGGATGTGACGGGACAGGAGGGGACGGGACGGGACGGGACGGGACGGGATGGGATGGGATGGGATGGGATGGGATGGGTGGCACCTCTGCATCCTGCCACTTTGCTTACAGCATGCGCTGGCCTGCAGCCCCTCTGTGCCTGTGCACCAGCGTGACCTGCTCCGACTCCCCAGGTGTGACTGGTCCTGTGTGGGATGGTCACCTTGAGGGCAGCCACTGCCTGGGAGCTTGGGCAGCAGCACTGGGAGCTGTGAGAGAACTGTTCTCTCCCATTCCAGAGGTGAATGCAAGATGCTCTGCTGTCTGTCAGCAGCTCTTCCCTGGGCTGAGGGCAGAATCTGCTCCTTCCTCCACCTGCAGAGCTGCTGTGGTAGCAGATGTCCATACCTGGCACAAGCTCCCTGGAACCTGCCTTATTCCCAGGGCCCAAGCAGAAGCTGCTGCTCCTCCAACACCCACAGAGAGGGTCCTGTCACGCTGGGACGTGCCGGTGCCGGGCAGAGCAGGGCTGATTGCAACCTGCCCCAAACCTGCTTCTCATGCTGCCAGAGGGGTGAGAACCGGGAGGCCACACAGTAAAAATTCAAAGCAGCCCAATCCAATAACCATCTGGAGCTGCAGGTGCTAATGAGATTGTGTGTTGGCTGCTGTTCCCCAGCCTGAATCTGTCAGGAGCTCTCTGGACCCCACCATGGCAACACTGGCTTTAATTAAAGAATCTCTGCATGGCACCGGAGGGCAGATTCACCCGTCCGGGATCTGTGGCACTTGCCGAGTCACGAGACAGTCTGTCTCTCTCCCGAGATTAGACTGTGGGAATCTCTCAGGTTGCTTGGCACAAGGAAACAGGGCAACTTCTGTGTGAATCTGAAGAACGTAGTTCAATTAACTTTTCTCACTCTTCCTTCGGGCCAGATGCGGAGTGCGTCCAGGGGTTCACGCCCCAGGAAGGTGACAAGGCTCAAGATTAATTAAGGAGCTGACATTCCCAGAACCTCACTC
Organism: Dicrurus megarhynchus; assembly: GCA_013399195.1. Classification (NCBI taxonomy): domain Eukaryota; kingdom Metazoa; phylum Chordata; class Aves; order Passeriformes; family Dicruridae; genus Dicrurus; species Dicrurus megarhynchus. The sequence goes on from VXAD01013339.1 coordinate 6,305, forward strand.
TACTGGGAAAGCATCCTGGTGCTGGAAGCCACTGGTTTCCAGAGCTGCCAGTGCAGCCAGAAGGCTATCCAGAGTGTCCCCAGCCTCCCATTCCTGCCTTGTTGGGGGCTGCGGGTCGCATCTCACTCCTCACTCTCTGTTGCTGCACTGGAAAGTCACATCCACCACCAAACCCCTTGTCATGGCTGGAGAAACCACGAGTGCCTGTGTGTCTGTGTATGTATGTGTCCGTATGTGTGTGTGCCCATGTGTGCAAGTGTGCGTGTGTGTGTGCGCACATCTCTGTGTGTGTGCACGCATACATGCGTGTCCATGTGTGTCCATGTGCGTCCGTGTGTGTGTGTGCCTGTGTGTGCCCGTGTGTGCCCATGAGTGTCTGTGTGCATGTATGTGTGCGTACATGCGTTGTCCATGTGTGTGCATGTGTGTGTGTATGTGTCCATGTCTGTCCACGTGTGTGTCCATGTGTGTGCACGCGTGTGTATCTGTGTCTGTGTGTGTNGCCCTTCAGTGAGTACCAAAGTTCTACTCATGCAGGGTGGTGCCCCAATGCTCCTGGCATCTCGGCTTGGCTTGAGCTTGGACCATTCTGATTTTCATTCAGTTCAGAAATAAAACTGGAAAATATGGGAATTACTGCAAAAAGGTGAATTCTGTGTGCCAGGAATCTGGGGAAGGAACAGACCAGGAGAACTCATCAGTGCTTTAGCAGATGGGCTGTGTGCTGGTGGACAGGGAAAACCCCAGCATGACCATCCTGGGATGAGATGGGATGGGATAGGGGGGGATGTGACGGGACAGGAGGGGACGGGACGGGACGGGACGGGACGGGATGGGATGGGATGGGATGGGATGGGATGGGATGGGATGGGATGGGTGGCACCTCTGCATCCTGCCACTTTGCTTACAGCATGCGCTGGCCTGCAGCCCCTCTGTGCCTGTGCACCAGCGTGACCTGCTCCGACTCCCCAGGTGTGACTGGTCCTGTGTGGGATGGTCACCTTGAGGGCAGCCACTGCCTGGGAGCTTGGGCAGCAGCACTGGGAGCTGTGAGAGAACTGTTCTCTCCCATTCCAGAGGTGAATGCAAGATGCTCTGCTGTCTGTCAGCAGCTCTTCCCTGGGCTGAGGGCAGAATCTGCTCCTTCCTCCACCTGCAGAGCTGCTGTGGTAGCAGATGTCCATACCTGGCACAAGCTCCCTGGAACCTGCCTTATTCCCAGGGCCCAAGCAGAAGCTGCTGCTCCTCCAACACCCACAGAGAGGGTCCTGTCACGCTGGGACGTGCCGGTGCCGGGCAGAGCAGGGCTGATTGCAACCTGCCCCAAACCTGCTTCTCATGCTGCCAGAGGGGTGAGAACCGGGAGGCCACACAGTAAAAATTCAAAGCAGCCCAATCCAATAACCATCTGGAGCTGCAGGTGCTAATGAGATTGTGTGTTGGCTGCTGTTCCCCAGCCTGAATCTGTCAGGAGCTCTCTGGACCCCACCATGGCAACACTGGCTTTAATTAAAGAATCTCTGCATGGCACCGGAGGGCAGATTCACCCGTCCGGGATCTGTGGCACTTGCCGAGTCACGAGACAGTCTGTCTCTCTCCCGAGATTAGACTGTGGGAATCTCTCAGGTTGCTTGGCACAAGGAAACAGGGCAACTTCTGTGTGAATCTGAAGAACGTAGTTCAATTAACTTTTCTCACTCTTCCTTCGGGCCAGATGCGGAGTGCGTCCAGGGGTTCACGCCCCAGGAAGGTGACAAGGCTCAAGATTAATTAAGGAGCTGACATTCCCAGAACCTCACTCTACTGGGAAAGCATCCTGGTGCTGGAAGCCACTGGTTTCCAGAGCTGCCAGTGCAGCCAGAAGGCTATCCAGAGTGTCCCCAGCCTCCCATTCCTGCCTTGTTGGGGGCTGCGGGTCGCATCTCACTCCTCACTCTCTGTTGCTGCACTGGAAAGTCACATCCACCACCAAACCCCTTGTCATGGCTGGAGAAACCACGAGTGCCTGTGTGTCTGTGTATGTATGTGTCCGTATGTGTGTGTGCCCATGTGTGCAAGTGTGCGTGTGTGTGTGCGCACATCTCTGTGTGTGTGCACGCATACATGCGTGTCCATGTGTGTCCATGTGCGTCCGTGTGTGTGTGTGCCTGTGTGTGCCCGTGTGTGCCCATGAGTGTCTGTGTGCATGTATGTGTGCGTACATGCGTTGTCCATGTGTGTGCATGTGTGTGTGTATGTGTCCATGTCTGTCCACGTGTGTGTCCATGTGTGTGCACGCGTGTGTATCTGTGTCTGTGTGTGTGTGTACGTGTGTCCATGTGGGTGCATATGTGTGTCCATGCGTGTGCCTGTGTCCCCATGTGTGTGCACGCGTGTGTATCTGTGTCTGTGTGTGTACGTGTGTCCATGTGGGTGCATATGTGTGTCCATGCATGTGCCTGTGTCCCCATGTGTGTGTCCACGTGTGTCCACGTGTGTCCATGTGCGCATACGTGTGTGTCTGCGTGTGTCCATGTGTGCACGCGTGTGTATCTGTGTCTGTGTGTGTGTACGTGTGTCCATGTGGGTGCATATGTGTGTCCATGTGTGTGCCTGTGTCCCCATGTGTGTGTCCATGTGTGTCCATGTGTGCATACGTGTGTGTCTGCGTGTGTCCATGTGTGTGCACACGTGTGTATCTGTGTCTGTGTGTGTACGTGTGTCCATGTGGGTGCATATGTGTGTACGTGTGTGTGCCTGTGTCCCCATGTGTGTGCATCTTGTCTGGACTCGAGGGGTTCATTTTTGCGCCGGCCCAGCAGCGCTGCTGTCACCTTGGCCTCAGGGCTCAGCCGCTGGGCCGAGCTGTGGGGCTCAGGGCCATCGCAGCCTGCCGGGCAGCCGGGATTAATGCAGGCTGGAAGAAAGTCTTAGAGCAATGACAGGGAGGGCAATGTGTCTGCCCTGTCCTGTCAGAGCATGTGGTTCTTCTTCCGAAGTCCCAGCACTTCCTGCAACCTGGTCCATTGAACAAAAATATCTTTTGAAAGCAATCTGGAAATAGATTCTGACAGTATCAAAACATCCTGTTTTGACATTTTCTGAATGAATCACTTTGATTTTTTGTTTGGAATGACCTCGCTGCCTTTTTTGGTACAGAAATGGATTGTGTTTATTGACAAGTTGTAACCAAACAAAGTCATTGATTTTTGCCTCACTGAAACATCTCCACCCCCTCCCCCAAATCTTCTTTGAGGTTTGATTTGCTGTACCAGAGTATTTCTAAATATTATAGTTTTGTTCCAACTCAGAGCCAGATTTTGCAATCCCAAGCAGGGCCGGTCAGTCTGGCTGTGCAGTCCTGGTCACGTCCTGCTGGGACCAGCCCCTCACAGCAGCACTAGGGGGTCTCACCTGGGGCAGCCCTGGGCTGGGGACATCACCGAGCCCCCTGAGCCCCGCGGTCACCACAGGCTCCTACCTGGGGCCAGGGGTGATGGAGCCACGGGTGATGTGGCTATTAGCACTGTTTGACAACTTGTCAGGATTAGAAAGCTCATCATAAAACCCTCCAAAATGAGCAGTTTGTGTGTGTGTGTGTGTGTGAGTTAAGCTTTTCTGCCCCAACCAGGAACAGATGTCTGAACTGGTTGATGAATTGGAAACATCTGAAACAACTTTCCAAGCTGAAGTACAATAAATATACCTTTCATCACGATCCCTGCAAGAGGGTTTTAGAGGCAAAAATCGCTGAAGTGTTTAATATGGACCATGGTGAAGAATCATTATAACAAATGAACCAAATTAAATGAGAATTTCTCCCCATTTTAATGACTTTGCTGAAACTCCAGGTATCACCTTCTGAGCTGGCAGTGGGGCTCTGTCCTGCCAGCCTTCTCGTATCACTCTTCCATGGTCTCATACTGTCACCTCCCATAAGAAAATGGAGAAGCGGGGCCACCCCAGGGGGTGTGGGGCCCCGAGGGGCACCCAAGTCCTGCCCTGGCTGCATGGGCAGGAACCAGGTGCTCCTGCACAGAGGTGGGGAGCTGCTGTCTCCCAGGACATTGGGACGCACATCCGTGAACAGGACAGACAGAGGCAGATGCATCCCTGGTATCTCTGGAGCCTTTCCTGATGCTTCAGCATCTCCAGAGGCTGCTGGTGAGGCCCCAGCTCTTCAACCATTGCCCCTGACACCTGCCTTACCCCCTGAGGCGCCAGTGCTGCTGCAGCCCACCACCTCCATGCCGGGGTGGGATGCAGGGTAGGCTCAGGCTAACCCCCAGCGTGGTACATGGGGCTCTGCGGCTGCCCAGGAGCCAGCCTTGTCCAGCCCAGGAGCAACCGGCAAAGCATCCTCATGCTTCAGTGCCAGGAACATCTGTCAGAGCTTGCAGGCTGCCTGACAGGGTTCAAGTGCTGCCATTCCAGCGCTGATCCCATGACCTACAGAGATGAGAATCTTTCAGCAGGAGTCGTCAAAAAGAGTTTATTTTTCCATGTCTCCACTTGGCTTATTCCACTGAGCAAAGTTGTGTTTTATTGATTTATTCTGAAATCACATTTATTTTCCTTTAAGAAATAAAACCCAATATTTCTTCTTTCAAAATTCATGTGGGTTGCACAAGATTTGAGGGTCAGATTTTCAAGTGTGAGCACATCCATGAAAGCTGCTGCCTGGGCAGGTAACTTCCTTTGCACATGGGAACCCGATACGAGACCCTGCGCTAGTGCTCACAAGTGCGGGGAGATGCCACCTTCCAGGAGGCCTGGCGCTCCAGGGAAAATTCACTCCTGCTCCCCTTGTGATTCCTCACTGTGCTCCCACCAAGGAAAAGACAGGTGTAAGGGTTTTCAGAATCTGCACTGAGAGCTGTAAATATGAAAACAGAACAGAGACCGAGTCCACAGTTGGGTCTCTTTGGCTGTGCTCAGGGACCCACAGTGATCCCCTGGTCTGGATGGAGCTGCCAGTGCTTTCAAGCCCTCAGTTTCAGCTGCCACTGTCACATCATCACCCTGATGGGAAGAGGTGGAAATGATGTTATGGGGTTTTTATGGGACACACACTGGCACACACTGACCCCCTGCCAACACCTCACCATGGACCCCTGTCCTGGAGAGAGCATTGGGCTGTGGTGCCTTTGCAGTGACACCATCCCTGTCCCTGGGAGAGCAGGGAACGTGCTGTGTTATGTCACAGCTGGGTACTGGCTTTAGACAAATACATTATCAGAATAGCTAAAGCATTGCCTACAAGTGCTTTGAGCAGAATGAGTCACCAGAACATGACTCATTAATAAAGGAGACACCTTTGATGTCTCCATTCCCCAGCGGCTCTCGAGCTGGTGGTGGGGTGAGGCCTGGGGAGTACTTGGGCTATCACAGATGTCCATAATGGGATACTGATGCTCGCACACCGTTGTCATGCCAGAAGGCCGTGGTGCCCCTCCCGCGAAGGAAGCGTGGGCAGGGATCCATGGCCTCCAGCCTGCCGGCCTAAAACTTCCCTGGGGCCTGTTGGCTAATTCCCACCCATGGCAATGGATCAGTTTTTCCTTATGGCAGGGATCAGGGGCTGGGGGACGTGGACATGACACCCACACGTGCACGAGGGGCTCGGAAGTGTTGCCTCAGGTGATTAGAGTGAGGTGCAGCCAGCGTCCAGGTGTGGGGGCTCTGCCTCGGCCTCAGCCAGGCACCCGCAGATGAACCAGCACAATCTGAAGCAACTTTCTCATTTAAGAAAAAATATTTTGGAAGCCGCCACCTCCCTCCGCTTGCCAGCAAGTTTAGAGTTTCATAAAGTCAGCCTGGTAATGGGTTACAAATGTACCTATCAGTTTTACATTTGTTTTCATTCAGGCTCAGTGAGTCTCCACCAAACCTGGTGATGGCAGGGAAGGGAAGGGCCCCCCCAGTCCCCTGCCCTCCCTGCTCCCCTCCCAGCACACCCACAAGTGAATTGTTCTTCCATAATCTAAACCAACACTCCTCTCCGGCAAATTGGATTTCGGTTAAACCCTGTGACTTATGTGCAAATCCTGACAGCGCATTGCCTTGCGCAAAGCTCCCTGTGGGGCGCGGAGCCACCACGGCCACGCGGAGCCGGAGCCTCCACAGCTGGTGTCAATCGGTTCAGCCCCACAGCGGTGGCGAAGCCGCAGCCTTGAACCCCTGGATCCTGGGCACTGCAGCCCCTGTTGCTGGTGTTGCACCCTGGGTCCTGGGTATTGTACCCCCAGTTCTTGGGCACTGCTCTTACAGCTCTCAGGCACTCTACACCATATCCTGGATGATGCAGCTCCTATCCTGGGTGTTGTACCCCAGATCCTGGACGTTGCACCTCCAATTAAGCGGGAGAAAGCCAATCCCAACAATGAGAAAACCAGCAAAGCCTGAGTTCAAAGAGCCTCATGCTGATGTTGGAAATGCAGAATATAAACATTACATGGCACAAGGCAGGGTGGGCACTGGCCGAGGTCATAAAAGTTAGGTTTTTTTCTGAACATTATTGAATTTTTGAAGCTGTAATATAGTGCAGTTCCCTGAGGAGTCAACCAAGCAGGTCTTGTCTGGATCGTGTGAAACTGAAGCTGAGCAAAGTCACCCATTTCTAATTCAGTTACATGGTGATTACATGGGCTCTCGGCTGAACAGCAACGAGGGGTTTTATTTTCTGTGATGAATGAGCATTTTTAGTGTCTGAAGTAGCAGCTGTCACACAGCTCGAACTTTTGCCAAGAAAGTAATTCAGAGGGGAAGGATAAATTATAACTCAACTTCTTTTTTATTTTGAGATTTAGGACCAAAGATTAACAAAAAAGCCCCCAGTCCTCAGGATCCAGCCACACCCAGGCACTGGGCCAGCTGTGGATGCTGCCACCGCTGCAGGGTTCCCTGGGACTCCTGGGCATGGGGCAGGACTGCAGTGATGTCACCTCCCAGCCCGTTCCACACTTCACCACAGTCCGACACCTTCCCGTGGCCTCTGTCCATCCATCCATCTGACCCAGGGTAACAGCATCAACACCTCCAGCCCCACAGGAGGTGGCAGTGGCTGTCCCAGCCTTCACCAGGGCTGTTTTTAGGTGCAATATCCCTGAGGGGACTCGAAGGAGCACCCACCACATGTAACACACAGACGTCAGGGCGTTGGACACATGGCAGCTCTGGGGTTTGTTTGCTGCAGCTCCCCAGTACCTGAACACGAGCTTCAGGATAAGATCCACTACCTGAGCACTTACTCAGAGGTGTTACTAGGTCCCTCATGATTGACTCTGTTGCCGAGAGTTCTCTGATGGAAAAAATCTATTTAATTTTGTGGTCTGTTAGCAATTTAAGTTGAAGAAGTGGTGTTCAGTTCCATTGTTTTCAGCCCATGATGTTCATGTGAAAGGTTTCTTTGATTCAGGATGCTGCAGTGCAGGAAGGAACTGCAGACACTATGCAACTGCACATTGGTGAAAACACAGATAATTGATCAGGAGCTGATTGCTAGCAAGATACCAATGTTGTTGTTTATTTAAAGGGATGTAATCAACTTAAAATTCATGTTTAATTTATCAGTTAATTCACATGCTAAGACTGGAGAGATTTTGCACTGACTCCAAGAGAATGAGATCAGGAATGGGTGTTTTTCCCTGTATCACATCTTCTTCACTTTATGCTCTTGGCTGCATCTCTGCCGTATTCTGCACTCCCTTGGAGCACAGACCTCGTGGAAGTAATTGCTGTAGTAAAACCAAACACACAATGGTGTTGCCAGCCAGGAGCCTGGTGCATGGTCTGTGTTCAAAGCTTCCCCAGCACCAGCGCTGCCCTCATGGTGTGTCACACCTGGCACACAGGGCAAAAGGGCCCAGCAGGAGCTGGTTATTGTAGCCAGCTCCCCGGAATCCTGGAAGGCTTGGAGTAATGGGCGGTTTTCATCCTCCCTCTCCTCTCTCTGAATTTCATTTCTGGTTTGCATTAATCAGCTTCATTGTTCTAATCAGAATATCTAGAACACAAACAGCAGCAACGGCATTTGTCTCTTGGAACTGGTTCTGGGTATGGGAGGGCAGGTGCTGGGCCAACGCAGTGTTGCGGATGCCAACCCCCTCGTTCTTCCTTGGTCCGTATCCTCCCTCCCCAGGATGCAGCTCTGCAGCCAGGGAGGGAGATGTGCACCAAGAGCCCAAACAGGCACAGGCAGGATGGGCCACGTGTGATGAGCCAGGGTTGTGCGAGGCTGCCAAGGCAGAGCCCTAATCCCAGCCAGGCTGTGGGCACAGCACTCAGCACAGCACTGTCCTTGTATGACTGCAGTTCAGCAGAGCAGGATCTCACTTCATTCACCCTGACCAAATTACGAGCAGTCATGCCCGGGCTCTGCTTTCACAAATGAAATACATGCTGTGCTGGCTGCTCTGTTTGCCAAGAGGCTGCTGATGGGTGACCCAGTGCAGTGCTTATGATCTGGTGTTTTCCTGATTTCACCAACCTCCTCCAGTAGTTTATTGATACCAAGCGGCACCAGAGCAGCTGCAGCCCAGAGGAGAGGTCAGTCTTGCTGCTGGCAAAGGGCAGACACAAAAAGAGGTTTTCCTGTGTCACGAGGAGCTCAGCTTTCCTGTGCTGCATATGGCCTGGTTTGGGTTACAGACCAGCTTGTAGAAATGCAGCAAAACTTGTACCCACTTCCTGAGGCACAGCCACCTGCACCAGCTCCTGGAGACCTCATGGAGGAAGGATGCTCCCCCAGCACCATGTCCCCCACATGTAATGTCTATTGTTATTTATCCTGCTTGAAGTATCAGTGCAGACACTGGTGTAGCACTTAACGTACTGAACTTGGCCCACAAACTCTGTAGTAACATTAAACAAATCTGCTTCTTATTGTTATTTATCTGTTTAACGAAGCAGCAGGGACAGCTTCATAATTAAGGTCAGGCTGTGTTTCACTCAAAGTAAAACTCATTGCAAACTCTCTCTGAAGTGTCATCATTTTCAAAAGAAAGTTCCTTCTGAGATTTTACAAGAAAACTTCTTATTTAGGTTAGTACTTTCAGTGGTAATTTCCCTGAAGGGGAAGATTTTATATCCCAGGATCAAACAAAATAAATCCTCTTAAGCTGTGAAAAATAATGACTAAAAGTGTCTATTAATCCTGAATAAAAATTGCTGGGTTTTTTACTAGCTGTCCTGCTAGTTCTGAACAGGCAGAGCAGGGGTGGAGGCAGAGGTGAAGAGCACATGTGCTGTGGTCATGTGGAAGCAGAAAGGGTCACCGGTGTGGGCAGAGCTGTGGATGTGGACCACAGGGATGTGGACCCATGTGAGTTGGGTGAGATGAAGCTGGGGATAGAGGGCCAGAAGGAGCACCAGGATCCTGCCGGTGTCTCAGCTGGGAGGTCAGGGATACCCTCAGCTCAGCCCTTAGGGAAGGTCAGAGGAGCACTGGAGGATGCGGCACACCGAGCCAGGCACCCACACGCCAGGGGCTGAGGATGCTCTTGTGCCAGGCCGGGGTGTCTGTTGGGACCCCCATGGCCGTGGCAGGGCAGTGATGGGGAGCACTGGCAGGAACTCACATCTCTATGTCTTGAACTGATCGGGAGCCTTCAGGCAGCGGCGGCGGCCACGTGACGGGCTCCCCTCGCCGAGCAGCGAGTGTCCCACGCACCAGGGACTGTGGGGTTTCCCTGGCTGGGAATTACATGATTTATGGGCTCATTACTGCAGCTTTCACTGCGCTGCCTGACACACGCTCTCGTGCTTGTACACAACTGTGGAGTCCTCGCTCCCGGTGCCAGCTCTGATTCATATGTCAATAAACAGCGGAAGAGAAGCAGTTTTCCCTGCCAAACCAAACAAACAGTATCTTTTTGGTCAGGGCTACAGCATCCCTGTGAAACCGGTGCCAAGGGGCATTGTGCTGATGTGATTCCCTGCTCTCCCAACACTCTCCACTCCACACCCATGGGTCAGCAGCTCTCGGCAGGTGTGGGGCTCCCTGGCCCAAAATGTCCCCACTCCCAGAGGGAAAGCACCTTCCTCTGCCAGACGCCTTACAGCCAAAAGTGGAAAGGGATGGGGGAATGCATTGTTTAATGGTACTTTTATCAATAAAAAGGAATTATTGGCCTGTATCCCTCCCGAAACTTTTATTAAAGTCAAATGATTGTTTTGTCTTCTCTCCTTTTTCATTTATTTCTAATTCAGATATGCACTGGGGTCAGATCAAGAATGCTTTTAATCTTTCCAGCAGGCCTGGTGGAGGCATGCCCAGAAGCAGGACGGGCAGGAGAAGACTGCCTGGGCTCTCCACCACCGCGGCACACCCAGGACAGCCACTGGCCCAGGACAGCCACTGGCTCTGTGCCAGGCCCTGACTGGGAGCCATGTCCCATGGCCCCTGGAGCTCCTGCCACACCTTCTCCTGGCAGTCAGCCCTTTCAGCATGCAGGGTGCTGTTCATGTAAGTCTGAAAGCTACACATTCATTCACATCAGCCGACAAAATGGCTCAAGATGTAGGCCCTTGCACCTTGAACAAATCCGACAGCACCGACAAGGAGCGCAGAGGTGCTGGGGCAGACAGCAGTGCAGGGCAAGCCCAGGTCAGGGCACTGACGGAGCTCTGTTCTCTTTAACACTTCACGACCCCAAAGCCTGGCCGTGCAGACTCTTCCAGATCAAATTCCACACTGATTTGATGGAAACAGCTGGTTTTGCCAAAGGATAAAGGAAAGTGTTTTCCATTAACACATCTAACACCCCCATTAGTGCAGTTCTGGCTGTACTCAAGTGCTAATGAGATTTCACTGTGACACCGCAGGAGGAGAGACAGTAATTGGGGCATTTTCTGTTCATGGCTAGAGTGGCTGAATTAATTACTGGAATTAATCCTTCTGCAGGAGGCAGAAGCTCTCGTGAGGGGAAGCAGGAAGAAATGAGTTGATTTCGTGCGATTATCATCTGACTGAGGACAGGTTCAAGCACACGTAATAACAAGCGTCGCTGTGGCAGCGGCGCTGGCATGGGTGGCCTTGCTGGGGACGTGGGTGCAGGCACACAGAGCAGAGAGACGTGGGGACAGTCATGGAGAGCAGAGGGACAACGAGGGCAGGCATGGAAAGCAGAGGGATGTGTGGGCACTCTGAGCAACCTTAGCTTGTTCTTTACTTCCCTGAAGGTTTTGTGTGTCCCATGTCTGTTATCCAGGGAGCATCTGTGTGGGCAAAGGTGGCCCTGGAGGAGGTGTTGGTTCCCAGGGTGTCCCAGCACCACTCACAGGGGACTTCCCATTCTAACACTGCTGCTGGTACCCCAGGCAGACTCCATGGGAGGGTGATGAACTCTGCAGTTCTGGCCCCATGGAGCAGCTCTGGCTCCTTCATAAGAGCTCAGTTCCTAGTGACCTGCCCCACGCTGCCCAGGGATGTGCTGGAAAGCCGGAAGAGGAATGCAGGTATGGAAGGAAATATTTCTCATCTTAGCAAATGAGAAAAGGGAAAAATAAGGTGAGTGAATGTTTTATTTAATGGACAATTTAATTGCTGACATCTGTGATAAAAGATGGGTTTTTTCCAAACTGGAATTTGTTTCTATCTCAGGATGAAGCAGGGATGTGGGGGCAAATTCTTTGGAAAGTCCCTTTGAGTCCTATCCAAGGAGGATGGGGAATGAAATGTGGCACATGTTAAACATGTAAATGAGGTACTGATTTACTGATTTATCTGTTTCTCGCATGAGATCTTCTTTGGCTGCATCAAAATTACTGTATTATTTATAAGTCTTAAACATTTAAAATTAGATGTGTGGTTTTAAAACAAAACATCAAAACCTTAATGCAAACCACATTGTTTCAATAAGAAATTAGATTTAAAAAAAGCAAATTCAAAAAGTTCCTGTGCTGGATCAAACCTGCACCTCATGTGGTTCACATCCATGTTGGATCTATTCTGTAGGACTGGGTTCTCTTTGCAATGATTTGCAACAGTGAACTCAAAATAAACAGATCTGGTTTCATTCATGGAATATTTCCTTATTATTGAAAAGCATCATTTTCTGCACTGTCCCTTGACATTTCCTGGGGAAATCCTGGAGACTCATAGCTCACTGGAGGCACCAGGACACCCCACTGGAGCCAGCACTATGATGTGCAGGCAGTTGCTCTCCTGCCGTGCTGCCAAGGGCTTGGGAGCTGCTGCTTCACTCTCCATGGACTGTGACAGTTCCTCCAAGGGAACAGAACCTTCCCAAGGGCAGCTGCCCTTGCTGGGCTGCTTGATAAAGTATTCGGAGGGATCTGCAGAGCACACCATCAACCTCTGACTGTCCAAAAGCAAGACGAAGTGTGGTAAGGACTGCCAGCAGCCCCTGCCAATTTGCCCACTTGCGAGGCATGGGCCTGCTGCTCTGGAGCCAGCAGAGCTGCACCTGCTGACGAGATTGAAAGGCTGAAGCTGCCCTGGTCACTGATTTTATGGAGCAGCGTGAATCACGCCTCCAAGCATCCTGAAGACTGGGCTTGACAGTATGACCACCTCCAGCTTCTAGCCATTCATGCAACTGGTGTGTTCTGCAAACAGGGGAAAAACTGACGCCTCTCACTTACTGTCAGGGGCCATTGCCCTGGGCATGGCACCCCATAAACGTGTCATCAGTGAAACACAAACCACATGACAGTGAAGTCAACCATAGTCAGTGTTGCACCAGCTGGTTTGCACTTCCTCTGTAATTGCACTTGCAATGAAGATTATGTGGAGGATGAGGGAGTCCGGGGCTCCACAGCATTGGACAAGGCTCACTGGGCAGAGGGATATGCTGTGGGCCATGCTGTACCTATTTTATCACTTCACAGTGCCTAAGGTTCCCAAAATGGGCAGCTTTCTCCCCACAAGGTCGGGAAGGATCAAAACCCCTCTGAGCAGGAGAACAGGCCCCTTGCCCAGTGCCAGGCCCAGGGCTGGCAGTAGGCAGAGAGAGCATGGCATGGAGCTGTCCTGCACCCTGGTGTGAGCAGAGACTGTGGGCAGAGGGAGCCCGGTGTGGAGCTGTCCCACTTCTGGGGTGCCAACAACAAGACAAAGTACCACCCCATAAACGTGGAGCAGGGCAGAAAGCAAGCCGTGGCTCTCCATGCCGCCGGGCTGCCATCAGTGCGTGTGCTGGCAGGTCCCAGATGTCACTGCCTATTGCCATCGTGGGGGTCCTTTTCCAGCCTCTGCCCAGTGGTCCTGATGTATTTTTTCATTTGTGGTGTTTGTCACAATGAATCAGCGTTACCCTCTACAACTCATCCCTCCATCCTTCTCAGCACCCACTCTGCACTTGGGAAGCTGGGAATCTTACTGGAGGACAGGAAGCATTTGCTAACACCCCATTTAATGCACATTTTTCTAAGAGCAATGGAGGAGCTTAGGGGAAAAGCATGAACTGCAGGAATTGCTCATTTCATTTCCTGTGGTTTCATAATTTTGTTGCTTACCAATTTTGAGTTTCAAAAAGCTTGTGGTTTCCCTACAGCCCTCATCTGAGGGGAGGACCCATTTCAGTAGCATTCTGAGCTGACATGAGATCGCAAACAAAAATAATATTATGGCAACTGGCATACTGAGCTATGTGAGAAAGAAACACAATCCCCCTCTGGCTGCATTTGGCCAGGTGAGGCAGTAAAGCAGAACCCCCAGTGTCAGCAGGTCACCTCGAGTATCTGGGAGGGATGGTGTGGGTGTTCCCACACCAGGGGCAAGTGGCCCATCACTGCTGACAGATCACAGAGCATGCCTGAGAGATGGGAGACAGCAGCACGGGGAGGGGACAGGAGTGAGGGGGGTGGGTGCCTCTCCCTCCCCTCTTTGAGCAGATTTCTGTCTCGCTGGGGCCAGTGCAGCCAGCATTGCTGAGCTCAAGGTGAGTGTGGGTTCTGCTCACCACGCAGTCTGGCCCATTCCCATGGGCTTGGAACTTGACCTCTGCTACGAGAGTTAAGTGGGTGACCCAGAGAGAGATTTGTGCTGTTCCAGCTAATGAACAGTTCAGGGATGTCAGCAGGATGAGCCCTGCTGTCTCGGGTGGCGTTGGGTCAGGTCTGTAACAGCTGAGCCCACTGCGGTGCTCCCCCCAGCCTCAGACCTCATGCAAGAGCAGTGCTGGGGCACACGGAAACGTGTCCCCAAGTGCCTCACTGGAATGATCCACAGGTCACATGGATTAGATACGGTGATAGCTGTGGACATCTTCCTCTGGACACTGCTGAAGAGTCAGTTTGTGTTTATTGAAAATAAACTTTCAGAGGTAACGAGAAGCCTATTGGTGAGAAAAATAGTTTTGTGAGCTCAGAATTTATAGCCTGCCTCCATAAAGCTGTCCAGAATCTGTGGATCTTTCCTTCAGATACTCATGTTAAAATAATTTTCATTCTGTTAAATGAAAAGTGCTTTAAGTTTGGCAGGGTTGTGCTGCTCATGCTCTCACCACTTCATAAATAATACTTTATAATAACAGCTCAGAATAAAACAAAAAAAAAGTGAGGGGGGGCCAAGGTCTGCGCAGAGTTCTCCTTGTCGGCTGTAAATACCTCTCGTCGTGATGTCAGCCGCTCTGACAGAGGATCTGCCCAAATCACTACCACATGTGGAGCCAGGGGTTGGGCTTTACCTGGACTTTCCACTTAGTGTGGCTCACAGTCCTGGCAGCATTCACATGACTTGGGGCTGCAGACTCCTCTCTACTTTCCTGTGAACCAGTTACTAATACTGGACAGTGCAATGTCATCAAATTCTATTTTCCCCAAAGTTTTTCATCCTCTAAATAAAAATCACTTCACACTTCCCTGAGCGCCTCTGATACGATTTAATTCAAAACACGCAGTCACGGGAGCAGGAGAAGGATGAGCGCTCCTCATTCAGACAGAAACCAGAACCCTGTCAGGCTGGAGCGAGACGGTCTCGTCACTGGGAAGGCACTGAAGTAAGTGTCAAGAAACAAACTTCTTGCAGCAGAAGATACATCCAACAGTTTGAGGCTTGCTGCAGCATTGCAAAATAGGCTCTGTGGCCTGAGACGCCCTGCTTGTGCCCTGCAGACTGCCAGCAGACCTTGAGAGCAGGCAGAGAGGGCTGGGGTCCTCAGTCCTTCCTGCTTCATCTGGCAGGAGAGGCAGTGTCCTCGTGTTTGGAACGAGGAGGGGCTGGGCAGATGGTCAGGGATAAATCTGGGGCACCACAGTCTACACTGTCCCCCACGGCCGTCCCACTCTGTGCCTGCCCTGGCTCCCACTGGTCATCCCAGGAACACGGGGTGCTGAGGATCAATAATACTTTTAATGACCCCTGAAAATTGCTTACCAGCCCTTGAAGGGGCTGAATTAATGGAATATGCTCAGACGTGGCCTGGGTGTGACAGAGCCCGGGGCGAGATCTGTCCCTCGCCCTGCAGAGCAGCCAGGGTGCGGAGCACGACCGCCCTCTCTCTGCAGGGCTCAAAGAGCTTTTCCTCCCCGCATGGCCCTGCACCCATGATTCTAATTAGCCTGCTCTGTGAAGTGGTTTGGGGATGCAGCTTGTATGAAAAGCACAGTAAAACCAAGCACAGTCAAGTACTAAATAGCAGAAGGACATGTCCACATGTGGCAGCTGTTAGTCACAGCGCTGGGCCCTTTGTCTGGGGGGACTCAGCCACACACGCCCGGCGCTGCCACAAGGAAAGCGCAGGGAGCCGAGCAGGCAGGAGCAAATGGTTTATTTCGGCCAAAACCTTGAGAGCTATGTGTGATAACCCCTCGCCAACATCTCACTGCAGCAAAGTGTTTCTAGCACGTGTTTGTCTAGCACACTTTGACCCCATGGTAAGCTGCTGCTCCTGAGCCCCCCGAGGCTTGTGCGAGTGCTCAGGTCAATGACACATACTCCTGTGGGTGTTTCCTGAGTCAGGACAAGGAGACCCCAGGCTCATGGAAGGATGGCAGCTTGTCACCCAGCTACAGGCTCCGTTATCCACCCCTGGCCCCAGCTTTTGTGTTAGTGGGAGGGAAATCTCCGAGGATTTGGCTTGGAACAGACAATGATGCCATGAGCACAGTTTTTCTCAGTGCCAATGAGTCTAACCTAATAAAAGGGGGAAATTTCCACTGACCGCAGGGGAGCGGGATGGTTGAGATGGAAAAAAGAGGTGGAAAATTATTTATGACAGTGTAATTGCATTTGAGACAACTTGTATCCAGCCAAGATTCCACAAGAAATTTAGGAAAGAACAACTTTAGGTCAATCTGATTTGCTGTCCTGTGTTTGGGGGGGAAAACTTCCCTTGTGAAAATTGGACACTGCAACCATATAAGAACTCATAATCAAAATTAATGTGGAAAATAAATTGCTGGCTGGCAT
The DNA here is from genome assembly GCA_013399195.1 of Dicrurus megarhynchus. NCBI lineage: Eukaryota > Metazoa > Chordata > Aves > Passeriformes > Dicruridae > Dicrurus > Dicrurus megarhynchus. The sequence continues at coordinate 22,659 of VXAD01013339.1, forward strand.
CCCTGTCAGTGACGGACAGAGCTGTAACTCTGCTGTCCTGAGACAGCAGCACGTCCCAGCGTGCCCAGCCCTGCCAAGCTGGCATCTTCCTCTGGTTCCCTTAAAATCGGGTTTTGTTGTCCCCAGGGCTGGAGGGAGGAACAAAAGGATGCCAGAACTGTGGGCAGGGTGGCGGTGGCTGCGTAACTCCGGCGAGGCAGGGAGGGGCCTGCTCACACCCTGGCCAAGGGCAGGACTCCACGCTCTGCTCCTGGCCATGCCTCATCCTCAGGGGCCCCGCAGTACCTATTCAGGGGGCAGTCCTGGAGCAGTGGAATTTCATGCCCCAGCAGATGCTGGGTCATTCTCCCTGTGGCCTCCTGGAGCTCCTGGCACCATCAGCTACTCCCTGGCCAGCATGAGGGCTCAAACCTTGAGTAAATGATGAGTATATCTGCAGTCTGACTCCAGCTGGGCTCCTGGGCATCACACTGCCAAGCTTTTCTCTGACACTAAGGTAACCAGAAACCTTCATTTTTTAAAATACAGGTGAGACTTAATGTACTGCAAGAGCCTCCCTGGCCTTGTTTACTGGAGTCCAGAAGTTGGAGCTTTCAGAAAACCCAAGAGTTCCTGAAAAGAAGTGGCACTGTTGTTACAGCCAGAGCTGTTTGTTCTCTTCAGCAGAAACCTGGGGCTGCAAAGGAGTCCTCTGTGCCAGCAGGGCACTGAGAGGGCTCCAGAGCTGTTGTCTCTGCACAGAGGAATTCCTAAGTTTTAACCTGACTTTGTTAGAGAATGTGCTGCTAATTCCAGTGGTAATTTTATTATGTGTCATTTCCCTCCATTATTTGGTTCAAAAGATGAAGACTAAACGTAGATTTTAAAATTATCCAGATTGCAGATCTTGCCTCTGGGAAAGCTTCAATCTCATCTTTTGTTTTCATTTCTGGATTTTTGCAGGTCTGCAAATGTGTTTGTTTTAATAATGCAGCTGCAGGACAGATTAAAAAAATCAAGCATTGCTGGCATTTAATATCTCTAATCCAGCAGTAAGACAAGTCTTCCGACGGTTTACTTAATGTTCAACAGCCTTTTCTGATTAAGCAAAAGGTTTGAAGTGATTATAGTTTATTTACAACAAAAGTGGACTTAAATGAGAGTTAATTCCTCTCCCTCCTCCCTCATTGGGCCGGGTGCCAGTCACCATGTGTCTGCTTTGCTCTCTCTTCAAGAGCATCCACAGAAGCCATGGCAGTTGTTCCCATCAGGCTCTCCAAGAAGAAGTTCTCCTCCAGGAGCCCCCAGGAATGGAGGTGCCCCTGGGGCCCCAGCTCAGCACTGGCACTGTCTCAGGTGGGAGCCTTGTTCATTTCCCTGTAGAAGGTCCAGCATTCCTTCAGCTGATATTGCATGAAGAAATTTTAATTCCAAGCACCAACAAGTTTTATTTTCCTTATTGTTAATCAAATAACCATGAAAAGCAAGAGGTCACTGTGATGAGCAGTGGCAGCAGCCCCTGGAGCTGGAGTATCATGTCCCACTATGGCCCTGTAATCCAGAGAGACAGCAAGAAGGGAAAAACCAGAAAAAACAGTTGAGTGCTAGAAAAGAGAAGGCAAAATTCACTCCTAAGAGATGCAAAAGCTAAGGGGATTTAAAAAAAAAAAAGGATTTTGATTTGTTTTCTGGGCAAAATATTTCCAATAGAAACTTGCAAATGGGTTGGTTTGTTTGTTTTCAGTAGACATCAACATTTGCCATTGTATAAAAAAGCTGGAGGGGCAGCATCCAGGGCCTCTTCCCAATGACTCGCCTGGGACTCCCTGACGCTGCCTGGCCCTGCTGGCTCCTGGCTCTGCCGTTCAACACCTGCCACAGTGCAAGGCACAGCTGGGGGCTGTAATAAGATTCTTTAGACACTAATGGCACTTGCTGGGCACACAGTGCTGGGCACCTGCTGATAACGGGGCTGGTGCTCGCTGGGAACAGACCACTCTCAGCCAGGAACACCCTTCCAAAAGCGTCTCCTCCCTTGTGGGCAGGTGCATTTTCATGTTGCGAACCTGGCGAGTCTCAGACTCCCCTTGAGCACCTGCAGAGAGTGCAGGGGGAGATGGGGACACAAGCTCTCTGATGTCCTGGGGCCAAGAGTCTCTGGCTTCCCCCCATTTGCACAAACATGTCTGAAGACCTTTCTGGTCCCTGTTGAACACTCATCCCCCCTGCGCACCGAGTGTCTATTTGTCACTTTCATGGCATCATTTCCCTGTCAATTGGAAGTAATTTTCCTATAAAAATGTAGAATTGCTTCTCCAAACGAGCCGTCAAGCACACGCCACTCGCCAGTGTGGTGAAATGCTTCGAGCCTCAGCGCCAGGGTCACCAGGACACTGCCTCGGGGGGGATTTGGCATTTCCCAGCAGCAGCGGCAGCTCAATGGACACAATGAGGCCAACGGGCCCCAGGGCCAGCGCCAGGCACTGCCCCTGTCCCTACCTACCAGATCAATGGAGGCCCCAGCTCTCACCGGCAGGGAGTGCAAGGAAGAAAGACACAAAAGCTTCAGAGAGTGAATAAACTCAATTAGATCGCTGTAATTGCAACAAGAATTAGTGTGGGGGTCAGGCACATGTGCCGGCACAGAGCAGTAATTAAAAGTGCCATGTTTGCCATGCTGGGGAGGAGGCCTGCTGGGTCCCAGCAGTGCCCTTTGAAAAGCTCCATGATGGAGCTTCGAGCCTGGATAAATACAAATGTCAGTGCCTCACAGCCTGTGGGGGGACTCTCAATCCACAGCTCAGTGGGAGAATTCCCTGCTTTACATTCCCATCAGTTGGGCTAATTTCAGAGTCAGGCTTTGATGTGCTTTGGGGAGCCCTGTGTGCTACACACTTTCCCAGCAAGGCATCCTCTCCCTTTCTCAAATGCTTTATTAATTTTCTCCTGTGGTTTTTTTTATCCTCCCTTTCTCTTGGGCCTGCCTGCAAGTTCTCTTTTGTGCTCACCCAGCAGGGTCCACAGCGGAGAATTTATATCATTCTGAAATACATATAAAGAAGGGATAAAAGAGGAGATGGAGGAACCTGTAGAGACCAGAGCGACAATCTGTCCTGGGAGCAAGGGTCCCCTTCCTCTGGCCACTGGCCCCATGTGGCCCCAGCACTGATGGCACCAGTTTCCCAGCTGCATCTGGAGCTGCACCTCCCCACCTCTGCCATCGGCATGGGGACAAATCAGCATGATCCCCTGAAGAACAGCAAAGGTGACAATGTCCTGTTAACCAGGGCTTCCCACAGCAGCTGTGCAGTGGGAAGGATGGAGCAACCGGTCAGGGGCCCTCTGGCCACCTGCCCACAGCCACTGCGAAGGGCAGTGGTGCCACCAGTGTGGGCACAGCACCTGCCAGGCACTGGAAGGGCAGGCTGTGACGTGCAGGTGGTGGCACTGCCATGGCACAGAGCGCTCCTGGCGCTTCCAGATGCAGGATACTCACAGCCTCAGTCCCCTTCCTGAGGCAAAACGGCAGCACTGGTTGTGCCCAGCACAGGGCCCTGCTCACACTGATGTGGTACCTGGAGGTTGCCCTGCCCCTGCAGCATCCCTAGTCCTCACTAGGAGCAGCCAGCACCCACTGGGCACTGTAGTTGGGACCCTGGGAGCATTGCTGCTGGGGTGTGCAGCCTCCCCTTCATCCCTCCATGAAACTCCAGCCTCCTCCGCCCCATCGCTTTCCCCTCACCTGCCCCCCTCATCCCACCCCGGGATGCTGCTGCGCGATGGTGACACCCACACACCACAGCGAGCAGCCCGGGCTGCCCAACTCCTCTGAAGCTGGCATCTAGCTCCCTTCCTGTTTTTTATTATCAACTGAATTTGGCATGAAGGGGATTCTCTCCCCACATCCCGTTGGCACAAAAAAGGCTCAAAAACCAGCAAAACCATTGTTTGTGCTTGAAGGGCGGGGACCAGGGTGAGGAGAACAGCATGTTTAGAGCCCAGAGCTAGGAACCATAAGAGCATCTGGAACAGTTAGTGGGACAGGGGCGTTACAATTAAATAAAAATGGGCGATTACAGAACTGTTCCCTGGCTCTGACACACACAAGAGCAGTTTCAGCACATGCCTGAGCACGCAGTTAGAGGGGATTCCTCTCCTACAGGCCCAGAATAAATGGAGTTTTCATCAGGAAAGGCTGAGTTGGTGCGAGTTCCATGCATGGAATGGCTGCGTTTTGCCAGGACATGGTGCAGAGGCATCTCCCACTGGAGGCAATGCATGACTCCAGTGAAATGAGCCACATTCCTGGGGCCCAGAGAAGCCCCGGGGGAGCCAGAGCATGATGGTGGTTTCCACTGACCACAGCCACTGCCACAGCCTGCTCCCCACACATGGTGAGGAGGCTCCCGCACCTGCCAAGCTCCCCAGTCCCTTTGAGGGCACAGGATATTCAACCTTGGCTGTCAGTCTGCAGTTGGAATGGAGATTCCAAGCCAGCTTTCTCTTTTAACAAGTCCCTGAGGAGCATTTTTGCCCTGCCCCTCCAGCTCCTGCTGTTTGGAGGGAACTGGCAGGGCTGGACAGCACAGCATTTGCAGATATACAAGTCCTGCAGAAAAAATCCTACTGTTCAAGGACCTCAGCCCCATCCCCTGAAATGTGCTGTTTTCATTAAAGCAGTGAAATCGGATTTCAAAAAACCCAGGCTTGGACAGTGGCCCTTGATTTGGGCCTGAGGAACAAGATCCAGAAGCAAAACAAAGGCTGTTTCCACAATGGTTGAAGGGAAAGGGAACCGGTCCAATTGCAAAACTTGGATCCTGGCATTGAGGGAGTCTTTGTGCGCGAGACCTGTGGCAATGGATGGCAGCGACTTCGGGAAATTCAATACTCCCCTAGCGCATAAACAGAAAACAAGGAAAATAAACTTGGGCAGATGGGAGGAAGCGGAGAGCCAAGCCGTGGATTTCTGCTGGGCTGGAAAAGAGCCTGGCTGTCCCTGGACACGGGTCCTGGGCTTGATGGCTACTGAGGCCATGTCAGGGTGCCTGGGGCTGCGGTGCCAGGCACTGGGCAGTGAGCACTGGGCTGGGCACCTGCAGGAGGCAGCAGCCGCTCCTCTGCCATGGGCACTGGGTGGGAGGAGAGGCCGCGGGGAGTCAGGGTAGGAGAGAGGTGTGGGAGTAGCATGACAGGAGTCCCGTGCTGCCAGACAGGAGCAGGGATGGTAGCAGTGCCGGTGCCCACCACAACTCACCCCAGGGCACAGTGGAGGGGACAGTGGCAGATTGCCTTGTGCCATTTCTTCTGAAAGCTGGAAACACTTGGCCACAGCAGAGACAGGGGTGGGATGACCACTTGAAAAGAAAAGAAATTTCTCCGCCAGCCTCCTCCCAGCATCCGCTGGTGCACGGTGGTGCCACTGGATCCCTCTTGCAAACCCTCCACTTGTGCAACGTCCTGGGGCAGCTCCTTATCTTGGCATTTCCACTTCCTCCTGCCTGCTTCCAACTCTTCAGTGGAGGAGAGCCGGGATCCATGCACAGTGCCCGGGTTGGGAAGCGGAGCCTGTTTGCCTTAAACCACTCGCTGTCATTGCTGTGTGGCAGAGGAGCAGCGCCATTGCTCACACCAGGCAAGGATGTGATGACTGGAGGTGCAACAAGAGCAGGGAAGGGCTGTGATGGGATGAGGGCAGCAGTTAAAGGTTCAGTGAAAGAAATTACTTTTGAAAAAAGCTTTTGAGAAACAGAGCTGATGACTCCATACAGCCTCAAATCCACTGCCAGATGATGCCAATTCTTGTTCAGAAACCCAAGAGCTAACTCTTGGCCACAGACAAGAGGAACCAGTATTTAGACCATTGATGGGCCACAGAGCGTCAGCGGAGATATGAAATCTGTGGATTCATTGAATTCCCTCAGTACCACAACTCCACATTTACAATTACAGATTCATGGAGCTCAGCATTGTGCCTGCCACCAAGCACTGCCTGTAACTCCTCTGTGGCCCCGGAGCCGAGCTGGCTGCCCCCACGCCACGCCAGGCACCAGCCTTGGGTGCACCCCAGGGGGACAGCATGACACAAAATCTTCCCCAAAATCGGGTGTGGGGACACTCGAGTGTCCCAAGTCACCCAGCCAGCTCCACAGGAGTGGTTTGTGTGTGTGTGTATGTGAGTGTAGGAAAATCCATGGCATTTTTATGATAAATTGTCTTTCTTTTGGCTCAGGAAGAGAAGCAGCATCCTCCCCCTCAATTTGGGCAATTATCTTTGGTTATTTCAAGTTTTAAACTCCTGGCTTATAACAGGAAAGCAACCAAGAGTGGAGCAGGGTGGCTGAGCTGTGTGCAGTGGGACACAGCACCAACGCCTGTGCAGCACTGGCCCAGCATCGCCAGAGCAGGGGAGCAGGGCCTGGGCAGTGCCAGCACCACTGCCCCAGACCCCAGCCTGCCCCTGTGTCTGCTGCACCAGGGCCAAGGGGCAGGACCTGCCCAGCCCAGTGCTCTGACTGTCCCTGCCATGAGGAAGCCTTTGCCTGCACAAACAAGCACAAACCAGACTAAAGAAATCCAAGCCAGCCACCTACTGCTGCTCCTTGGAAATTCAGAGCAGCATCATGCCTGACCTTCCTTTCTGACACAGAATCACATGAGAAATACTAGACATAAAATACAGTGGATACTTTGCTGGAGAAAAAAAGATCATAAATCAGCATGAGAAGCACACTTGAATTTTAGGGGTATATGTCAGATACACTGTCCAGCCATTAAATTTCACAGGTTCAGTTTAAGAACTTCAGGAGGTTGCTGGCATTGCCTGAAAGGGAGAAGAAAATTATAAACACATGCTGGGGGCTCCGAGTGAGACACAAAAACCTGGAGGATAATCCTTATTGCTCTCCAAGATATAACCAAACAGGCACAATAAAGAATTCTATTCACCTGCCTGGAGGATGGCTGACCATAACTTCTAATGCCAGCAAGATTAAAGACATTTCTTCAGAGGGAATGGATCAGGTGTTTGTTGATGGCCTCAGGTTTGCTCGGGCCTCGCCTGGCCCTTCCCAGCCCCAGCTGATCTCCTCCTGTGCCACTAGTCTGCAATGTTGCGCAGTCCATCCTTCGGCCGAGCAGCTGAGCTTGATGCCCGTCTTGTACCCTCCCAGAGAACCCAGGCATGCTGCTGTGCTGGCTCCCCGTGCCAGAGGATGCAGACGCGGGGTGCAGCAGAGCCCATCCCTGTGCAGTTGGATCTGGCCTGTGGGGCGAGGGTGTGTGGGAAACAGGGACCATCACTTTGTGTGGTGGCTGTGGGAAGGCAGAGGAAGATATGCTGTATGCCAGGGGATGCAGAGAAAGGGAGGAGACAGAGTCACAGTGCTTTTGGACATCTCTAGGCATAAAACTGGGCCTTTGGGAAGGCAGAGGGAGGTAAGAACCAGGGAGGATGAGGCCATGCTGGCTCCTGGGACATGCTGTACTTCAGATATTCTCACAACACTCTCCTGCCCAGCCTCAGGCACAGGTGATGCTGAATGCCCATGCGGAGCACCAGCACATGGGATGATGTACCAGGGGAGTTCCTGGACACAGGATAACGTACCAGCAGAGCTCCATGATGCAGGATGGTGTACCAAGTGAGTACCAAGATGCAGGATGCTGTACTATGGGAGTGCCAGGATGCAGCTCTGGAAATGTGTCCAAGAGCCCTGCAGATCCAAACTCCCAGGAATAAGGATCTTGAATGGAGAGGTGTCATATGGACGTGAAGCACTGGCAGCTCAGTGGGACACAGTGGGAAAGCCAAGAGGCACCATCAGCAGGGACTGCGGAGCTGGGAGACTCCGGATCCAAGGACATTGTTACTATACTTCAGATTATATAAATAACTCACTGAATAAAACCACATGTGGCCACATTCTGTTTCCCATCCCTCTGCTCTGCCGGCAGCACACAGGCTCTTGCAACACTTGTTTACTGGGGAGATTGTATATAAAGCGAGAATAATTTGCTGGGTCTTATGTTTTCACTTTAATTCTCAGTGTATAAAAAAAACCTGTGAATTTGCTAATGGGCTTTGAAAACGTATTTTTAAAGCAAGGGCAGCATGATTCGGTGAGTTGCTGTGAAGGATTACAGAAGGAACGAGGTTTGCTAGGAAAATTATTCCCTTGAGAAAATCTGTAACAGCTGAAAGGCCAGAGCCTTCTTCTTTCCAAGAAAATAAACACATTTCTGCATCCAAAATCCAGCTTCATCTCAGGTATGGAGTGAGCTTGTTCATTCTCTGGTGTTTATGTGCTTCCCATAGCTTTGGTGTTTGATTTGACATTTCAAGGCCAAACATAAACTCCATTCTCTCCCCAAAGGAAGATTCCTGTCATGTCTTTAAAGCACACTTTTGGACAGAGATAAATGACGATGAGCTTCAGGAGCGTCAGAGCCAGATGGTAAATTGAGATTCCTTTGTACATTTCTCTATTTCACTTCAGAGTTAATCTTGCATAAAAAATATTTTTTTAGCATTAGCTCTGACTTGCAGACTGGAGGGAACCTCTGGAGCAGGAGGACTTGCAAACAGTCTGCTCAAACAGGGGCCACAAACCCTCGGCTCGCTCTTTCCTGGTCATTATAATCCATGTACTTTGGGAGTTTTGTACCCAGGGGCAATTCAGAGCATTTGATTTACTGGAGTTTTCTGTTAAACAGTGACCACGTCCAGGGGAGCAGCCCCTCCTGTCACTGGAAATGGGGGAATCAGTGTGAGCCTTGCACTTCTCTGGGTAGTGAATTCTTATTCCTTACTCACTGCCTAAACCTCCTGGGGAATGGTCCCTGAAATTCTCCACAAACTTTTGCCAATTCTTCCTCCAACAGCCAGGAATACCTTGACAGGAGGGAAAGCAATAAGTGATGATCAGATTTACAATTTTACAATTTAATTTTACAAGGCCTGCTGGAGAAATACCCATGTCCTCTCCCATTATTCCTGCAGTCACTGTCCCTCTGTGGGGACTCTGACCTTCCCAGCGAGGGGATACGGTGCCTGCAGCTCTGTGCACGGTCACAATATTCCAACATATCTCCTGCCTCCAGGCAATTTTCACTGTTTTACCCCTTTCCATCTCCATGTCTCCTGTGAGCAGTGGGGGGAACATGCTGGATTTTCTGCATCACGTTAATCGGAACCAGGCGTGACTGCTGCCCCTTGGGCTGGTGGGAGAGCAGGAGTTAACCCATCCTGCAGGATGAGGCCATAATTGCCACTAGGCTCCCAAGATGAATGAGCTTTTAAGGACTGCCAATTTCTGAATGGAGGCAGGAGGACCAACAACAACACCAATTTAATAACCAGCAGCCAGCGGCAGGAGCACATATGGAGCGTGGTTCAGCTGGAAATAAACCCTGGAGGTGTCAGGGCAGTGGATAAGGGCTCTGCTGGCAGCGTGGAGGTGGAAAAGATGAAATTCTGGCTGCTGGAGAAACAAACAAGGCTGCCAGGCTGGACGTGCGTGTGAGCCTCGCTTCCCTGTTCTAGCCTGGGGACCCGAAGCCGTGGCACTGGGGTTGACTCAGAGGCTGGCGGGCTGGAGAGGCTATCCCAGGCTGTTGCAAAACAGCTGCCGGCTCACAGCTCCCACCAGGACACATCTCTGGCTGGGATTTGGATCATTTTAACTCAGCTGATAAGCAGCAGAGAAAACCAGCAAACCAGGAGCAGGATTTGGCCTCAGGAGACCACAGAAAAGCAACATGCCCTGGGACCCCATAGAGCAGCACCTGCAGGGGCCGCAGGCAGTGGCTGGGCAAGGACTGGAGGCTGCCCTTTCAAGTTATGGTGGGGTCACCAAGGGGCACCTGCTCTTCCACCGTGTCAACACTGCCACCTCTACACCAGGCCCTGTGGCACAGAGGGATACAGGGGACCTGCTGTGGCACTGGCCCTGACTCCAAGCAGCTCTTGGAGACCTACGCAGCAGCGAACACATTCAGGGTGTTGTACATCACCCTGCAGGCAGCTCCCTGAGCAAGGACAGCAGGACATGGAGGAGCCACAGCTAAGCTTAAACATCTGGTTCTGTGCATTCCTATATTGTAATAAAATGAGTCTTCCCACAGATTTCACATCATCTTTGTCTGGGCATCACTGAACTGTGAAGAGAGAAACTTTTTTGTGGTTTTTAGAGGAACGAAGAGGCAATCTTCATCTGGTGAGGTGTCCTGGCAGCCTCCTGTGCTCTGAGATTGCATCTTGTGCTGTCAGTGCAGCCCCGTGTCCTGGAACAACTGCCTGGCCCACAGCACCCAAACTGCAGAGCCTGGTAGGACTGTGGTTCCCAAGGCCTGGGGACAGTGAGAGAACCTCACTGCAGCCCACAAAGACCAGGAACAATAGCTCCCAAACAGAAAGAGGTATCAGAAACACACCTGCAATCTGGATCCCACATTTTTCACCTCTGCTCAAGTGAAAGGGCAACAAAAAACATAAAACAACTGCTTAAAGACTCACAGTTCCAATGATGTCCAGGGAGGACAATTCCCTGCAGCTCACCCAGGCCTCCACAGGAACAGCCTCAGCATCTCCCAGCATGGGCACAGAGACAAAAAATGCGTTTTCTCTGGAAAATATATACCTGCTGGAGGTGGCTCAGCAGAGGGAGTGGGCATAGAAACCCATGGAAAATTAACAGTGCAAAGCTGAAGCAAGCTGGATCAGATCATGCTTTGCACGGAGCATGGAGCTGTCTTCATTCCCTGGGAGCAGCCCTGAAGCTGTGCGGTCCCACACCTGCTCCCGTGGGCTCCTCCTGGCACTGCTGCTGCACCATGGCTGCTCTAGGGCTGTTTACCTTTGATCACGGCCTCCACCCGCCCTGCTGTGAAGTGCCTGAGCGGGCTCTCTGGCTTGCCTGTCGTCCTGTGAGGGCAAGAAACTCTACAGCACCAACAGAATTGTGGAGAGTCCCCTTCTCTTCAGCTGGCCAACGCAGCCTGTAACCCATCAGCCCACTGTGTTTTTTCAGAGTAGGCATGTTTAAGAGACTCTGGGCTTATCTTAAGTCTCCCACTTAAGCAGAGAAGAAAGGCTCACAGGGCTGTTGAAGGTCAGGGGAACATTTGGCTCCAGCCATCCCTTGCAGATGATAAATGGCTGATCGGGGAATGTAGGGAAATGGGACAGACTTGGCTGTAAATGTGAGTGGACAAAGTGGTTTCAATAGAACCTGAGCATTTTGAGGAGGGGAATATGGCCCCCACTCCTGAGCCTCCTCCTCCCCAGGGCTCCTTGCCCCTGTTCTCTGGTACACACTTGCATGTGTCCCCATGGATCAGAGCAGGGAGACCCCAACTATAAGTCTTCAGTAGCCATTTTTCAGTGGGACTAAAGTACATTTAGTCCACGACTTAGCAGTCTGTTCGGGAAAAGGGATTTCATTCCTTTGCTTCTTCTTGTCAGAATGGATTTGCTGATCCCAAACATGTTCCTTACACTTTATTTAGAGCTTATTATGTATCATTTACATTGCTGAGCTGTCACCAGCCTGTCTGTATGGTACAGGCAGGCAGGCAATGCACTTCCCTGCCCTCTTGCTCTCCTCCCAGATGTGGAGCTGGCAGGATAAGGCAATTAGGAGATCACTTGTCTGATACCATTTTCCTTTTTGGGGGTTATTCTACTCTGTGCAGAGGCCAGGCAGGCTCAGCACAGATGGACATCTTCCCTCAGCTACATTCCCAGGAACAAGCCACCTGGAACAGGCAGTTTTGTGGCACAAGATTGGATTTTCTCATTGAGGGATGCTGAGTGATGGCTCTTGAGCCTAGCACCTTTGCCTCTGCCTGTATCATGACAGGAGGTTCCCCAATACCTGCAGTGCTCACTGGGTGGATCACGGCTGCAGCAATGTCAATATTCTTCCCTGAGTTACAGGCTGCATTTCCTCCCTGACAGCCCCTGCTCACCTCCCCACCCAGTACCCAGCATGAGGAAGGGGCAGAAATCCTAGACTCCTCTTGTTCCAGAGCTGCTTTCTCCCCAAAAGGAATCCATGGCTTCTTGTAAGACACCAGGAGATGACCTGCTGACCTCTAGGAGCTCTGTAAGAAAAAGAAACAGTGGCATTAGATGTCAGATCTCTGATGATTACATGGGAGGGGAAACACACACAGGACTTATGTTCTGTCCCATATGAATGCTTTGTCTGATGTACTAAAAGCTGGATGGAGCATAAAAATGGAATTTATTCAAATTAATGGTTGCAGATGTCATCCTGCATTGAGCCAGAAAGTTTTCCTACATGCAAAGAGTAGAATTTGTGCTTCCCAATGCATGTAGTTTTGCCTGCTACTGCCCAGGAAGGACGGGTCTGTCCTGGACTTCTGGTCTCAAAAGTAAAGGACAAACAGCACCATCTTGTCACAATGCCAGGACCTATCCAGAAAGATTTCAGAAAGGCAATATATCCTGTTCCAGTTAATTAACTGGACACTGTTTCTTTCTAGGGGAATACCAAAACCAAAGTTACCTGTAGAGTGACTGTAACACCAGTTTTTTACTGTTTAGCATTTGCCCTGTAGCTCAGAACCACTCACTGATGAGGGGAAAGGAAAGGAACATCATGCTGGTGACTAGTGGGTGCTGACACTAGTGGGCCTCCAAAGGAACAAGCTAAACTGGGGAGGATCTCCCTCCAAAAGGCACACCCCTCTGAGGCTTTTTGAGTGAGGACCCCAAATCAGACACACCAGAGTCTCAGGACCTGTGAGGAGGGGACATGTGCAGGCTGCCCTCTGTCCTTGGGCAGAGGTGAGGATCCTTATCCCTGCTGCTCCTTGGCCAAGGTCTCCTCCAGCCCCAGCAGATGCTCGGCAGGAGCTGGCTCTCATTTCAGGGGATTCTTGGAGCAGAGAGAAGGAGCTCAGCACTCGGGGCCAGAGCTGGGCCCCCCATCCATACCTGCTTGTTTTAGCCCATGATTGCCTGACTCCTGATAAGTAGATTATCTTTCTGTCTGCTGTTAAATATACACTGAAGTCCAGCATGTTTCACCTGGGTCACGGCCCTTGGTGCTTAGTGGGGCTGTGCATGGTGGGAGGCCAGGGCCAGGGCTCCCGGCGCACACTGGGGCACCTGGCAGCTTTCATCACACGTGGCGGTACATGCAGAGCCTGTTGAAAACAACGGCTTGTAAATGCAAAGCTCCATCTCCAGTTACTGCTCCCCTGCATCATCCAGTCCCCTGCTCTCCATGAGATATGTTCCAAATGATAGCATTTGTCTTTAATAAATGGGCACTACATAAACTGCCCCCTATGGGAAACCTGGGAGTTCTAAGTAAAACCTGATGTTTCCATTTCATTATAATGCATTTGCTCTGAGATGAATTCCAACCCATCCCCTGTTTAATATCAGCTGAAGGTGTGCAGTGGGTTTGTATTGCTGTTTATGAAATTCATATTGCTGGGCTTAATCTGTTTCAGATCGCCCAACTGTCTCCGTGTCTGTATCAGCTTGACCCAAAACAAGGATGTTCTTTTGCCATAGTCACTGGCATCACCAACATTCAGCAAGGATAAAGGGCAAAGTTCCTTCCATGGCCACAAAGCATCTGAATGTAGATATGAGGTTCTTTAGTGAAATATTTCCTCAGAATACCTTCTGTGATGCTTCCTTTTAAGGCCAGATCTGTCTGTAGTGGTCCCTACTCTAAAAAGGAATCAGAAATGCAGAATGAGTTTCCATGTATCAGAGCAGCCTTGCTGCCACACTCCTGCATGCACTGTAAACCTGAGGAACAGACTGGCATGTGCCAGGCTGCAACACTTGGGGTTTTCAGGCTTCCTTGTGTGCCCCTTGTATGCCTCTGGTGTCAAACACACTGATCTGTGTGCACAGCTTGGACCTTGACATGCTTCAGCAGAGAAATGCTTTACAGGTAAATGATGATTTCTCATCCACTCGGCAGACACCTGTCACAGCATCCCTTTAACACTGAGCTCATGGAGCACAAAACCCACCCAGATGATAGCAAAGTGTCACAGGTAGGAGCATCTGTGCTTGATTCAAACAGACGTAAACCATGCGTTGAGCGATCCCTCGAGTCCAGGGCTTATGTTCCACCCTTCTGTCATGTCCTGGTGCTGCATCACCCAGGCATTTCTAACAAAAGTATTACATAATCTCTGCCCTGTGGGAGCTGTTCCACTGGTATCTCTTGTGACAGGAGAGGGGAAGCAGAGCACTGCTTCGTCCCCTGCTCATCTTTGCAGAGATCCCTGTTCTGACTCAACCTCAATAGGGAATGAAAATCCCTCAAATAAACTCAAAAGATTTACAAATCATGCTCAGGGAGGCACCATTGGTTTGTGTCACTGCTGGAGAGAGAAGAGAAGGTATTACCTGAAGTTGTACAGTCAGGAAGAACTGGATGAGAACAAATACATATTGCAGCTGGATTTCTCTGCTCCCCACTTTTCCACGGCTACTAAAAAAACACCACCACAGAGGGTAAACGACAGAAACCACAGTGCTATCAGCTGAACTCTCCAGCCTCAAAACTGTGTCATTTGGGAAGGTCTGGACAAGACAAGCTCCATATGCAGGGCTGGGGTGCAGGACAGTGGCCTGCGGGGACCCTGCCGCACGCTGACTCACAGGCTGGCTGCTTTCATGAACCGTGGTGAGAACCTGAGTTTAGCTCATAGCAAATGCCTTTTGGGGATGGAAAAAAAATTTTTAAAAAATGAGAGACTGACCCATTTGAGTTCCATCTGTTGGAGTTTATAACTGTTCTCCTTATAATTGCCAACAGACAACGTGAATTGCAATTAGCTAATTGCTTGCTAACTTTGCATTCTAATAATAGTCATGTTCCAGAGTTATACAAGTTTGGAGGCTGCTGCTGTTCCCTTGCAACTGGCAATAATAAATAATATCATATTCCCTCAGCTTTGCCATTTCTTCCAAGTTTCATCCCCATGCAAATTGCTCCAGCATGTCCTAATCCCTGACGGGATGGCAGAGGAATCAACAGCATTTATTTGTAGTTCCCTGCACTGGGAGGGTTCGGGACATGCATGAGGATGTGGCACCAGGAAGCTGTGCCTCCCGTGTGCCACTTGTCCCTGTTGCAGGGCCAGCACAGCAGGGCCAGGAGGTGCCTCTCATCATGGCAGGACTAGTGTCTGCATCCCTGGAAATCCAGCCCTCCCATCAGCATGTGCTTGGTTAGAGCTTTTTGGAGGTTTTGGGTTTTGGTTGGATTTTTGCCTTCCCTTTGCAGGATCGGATGTGGCCCTGGCCCCTGTAGTGACATGTTTTATTACCAGTAGCTTCAATAATGTCAGCACAGACCCAGACTGGAGCTTTCAGAAACACAGCCTCTCCAGCAGCAGAACAAGCTGTATAGTGTCACCACTGCAGTGATAAGGGAGGGCTAGAGCCCAGTGGGGCTCCTGCGGAGAACAGGGGTCAAGTTGGGTGCAGAGCCCCAGCATGCACTGGATGGGGGGCACAGAGAGCTCCCTTCCACACAAGTGAATTTTTCGGCACCCCTCTCTGGGCTGTCTGACCTCCAGCTCATTACTGCCACGCAGATGTGGCTAATTGAGAAGCAGAGCAACAGCCTGATCCAGCAGAGTCAAGGCCAATGAAATGAACATCATTCCCTGGCGCATGAGGAACTACTGAACACGGAGCTGCCAGCAGGCTGACATCTCCAGAACTTACAGACTAATCTCATTAAACCCGACCAAGAAGCCTTTCAGAGCTGGGGGAGCCGTGTCAAACCAAAAGCTGGGGTGGATTATTCACCTCTGGGGTTTTTTCCACATGCCTGGTTCCCTGTCTTCCCGCACCACAGGCAGCAGGGTGTGGGACCCCAGCTGCCAGGGGTGATGCAGCACAGGATGGGGGGCATCTGCCCAAACCCCACTGTGCCAGGGCTCAGCCCACATGAGCTCCTGGCTTCCCAGATGGGGCTTGCACAGGGGCTCCTGTTCAGGCTCCTCATGAGCAGAACTTTCTGTCACTGCCTCAGATGCCCCCCAGCCCCTGCTTCCAGCAGACCAGCTATGGGCTTCTTGGTTCCAGAGCTGCTTCAGGCTGCTTCTCCTCTGAGCACAACTATACTGACTTTCTCATCCCTAACTTCTCCTCTCTCCTGCTCCTGCCATCTGACTCACAAGTAGATTTATGAAGTTTAAAAGCACTCCTTGTGCAAGCCATGCTCCATAGCCTTGTCTTCCCACTCACACAACCCGCTCTCACTCCCTTCCCTGGGGTTTGGGCAGAGGTACCAGAACTGTACCATGAAAGGGAGTTCTCCTTGGCAAAGCCACAAACAAGAGCTCTCTCTCACAGCAACTGAAGATTGCTGTCCTCTCCCCATGGCTCAGGTGCACAGGGCAGGAGGAGGTGGCTTTTGCTCAAACCAAATAGTGGGACAGAAGGAGCCGGAGGAACCCAGCCAAAGGAACAGCTTTGCTCACTTCTGCTTTGGCTTCATCTGTGAATGTTTTCTCTCAGCATTGGTTGATGGGTTTCAGACTGAGGGAATGTTAGGAAACGAAAGGGAGAAGGCTGTGACACATTGCATGATGTGCCAAGGACCAGTGGTGATGCATGGCAGCTGGCAGGACTCTGGCGTGCACCTCACTTTTGCTGCCCCCACAGGACCTGCTGCCCTCACCCTGGCTGTCCCAGCATACCCACAGCTGCCCAGCACCAGCTGCAGCTTCTCTGCTCACACCAGCAGCTGGGGACCATCACCTACTGCCCCGATGACTGTTCCTTCCAAAGGGAGATGACTGGGCAGGGCACATGGTCAGTGGCTCCTGTTGCTCACGCTGTCTGGGTGAGCTGTGTCCTGTCCTGGCTGTTGGGAGCGTGGAGCTGCTGCAGCCTCACAGGCCGTGCTAAAGGCTGCGTTGGTGCGGGCCTCTGGGGACATGGGCTGTCTGTCGTCCCAGAGCCAAATGAGATTGAATGTAGCATTGAAGCAATGCCTGAGCAAGTCTGCCTCTCCAGCACAGACTCTGGCTTGTCTGGAAGTAACATCTTGTGGCTTCCCATGTGTGTCCAGTGGCTTTTCATCCTTGCCCTGCACTCCGTGTAGAGTGAGGCAGCAGGTTTTGGCTGTTGGAAAGAAGCTTTGGGCTGTTCAGTGGAACTTAGGAAATTCCTGTCTTTTTTCTTGAATTTTAACTTGCTTCGGCATCTACCTCGCATGGTACATGGTGATTGCAAAACACCTGGGATGGGAGAGAGACAGGACCTTCCCTGGGTTCAGATTCTTGTTATGAAATGGTTCTGTGCTGTTGGCACCCTGGGGTCCAGGAGTGGATATGGGCTGGAAAGATCAACCTGCCTTTTTGCCCTGCACTCCCACCACCTCCCCAGGTACCAGCGCCTCCCCACACATCAGTACATACAGAAATATTAAGCATCTATTCAATTTCCCAACAAAGCACTCTGAAATTCGGTTCCCCTCTGTCCCCCAGCGTACCACAGCCGCCTCTTCACTGGGGCTGATGCGGGATGGCTCCCCGTTCTCCCTGGTCCTTTTCTCCACAGCCCAGACAGTCTCTAGGCTGCTTGGGGAAGGCAGAATGAAGAACATCAAGCCAGTAAGTCTCCTAACCATTCTGCTATGTGAGGAATGAATCCAAGAGCCTTTGCACACTATTAATCTTTTCCAGTTCCTAAGAAAGCAAACGATCTCCTCCTGCTCCCATAAATTCAACCTCTCTCTCCAGCTTCTCCCCTGGTGTTTGATCTGTTCGCCAAGAGCTTTATTAAAACCTACAAGATGCAGTTTTGCTCTTAACTGAATCCTAAACAACTGTGCTAGGTGGAGAAGAAACATTTGGTGCTGTCAGCTTTAGAGCATTTTTGTGCGTAGTCCATGGCCACTTGTCAGCCAGGGACCAGCCTCAGCCCCACACTGGGCCCAACGGGACCTTTGCTCTGCTCCCCTGAGATTGGGAGATAAATTCAAGCCGGCCAAACCTCATGGCCTCATGTCCAAGAGCACCTGGCAATGATCCATATGGGGGGTAGCAGAAGGGATGTTCCCCTGGATGCAGCGTGGTCCTGTTGGCACCTCGCCCTCCTGTGCCACACCATGGCCAATATCTGCAGCTTGCCAGTGGCCCTGGGGACAAGCTGGGCTGGGGCAGCTCCCACACCCTGGCAGCTTTTCTGCCACCCCCTCTCCTGCTCTGAGTGGAGAGGCTTCTGCTACAAACCCTCTGCCTGTCCCCTTGGCATGACCCGGCCAGTGCCACCACTGGGGGATCTCCCCAAAAACAAAGTTAAGCTGGAAAGTAGATGAGAGGATAGGCAGAGCCACTTACTTTCCATTGTTGGTCCCAGTCAGAGGAACACTAATTAACTACCAACTAACTAACACTAATTTCTCCATGCTGCTGTAGCTGGGAAAGTCCAAGCCAACAACCTGACACTTGGCAGGGTATAAGTGCAGCATGGAGTGTTTTCAAGACTCCATAGACAGCCCTGGAGCTGTCAGCGATGGGAAATAAACTTCTGTGCTATTTACGGACATCTGTTGTGCTCTGATTCAGGGGTGGAAGGCTGCAGTGGTGCCTAAAACATTTCACTAGGAGGCAGAAGCAGCTCTTGGGAAGCCATGATCAGTCTGAATTTTCAAATAATACTAGGAAATACGTTTGCTCTTTCAGAGAAAGAATTAAGAACTTGAGCAAAACTGCTAAACATAAAAGTTCCTGGACATCTGGAAAGAATTAGTCAGGAAGATGCTTGAGACAGGGAGCTCAGGCAAGTTCAGAAGACACCTACTGCAGATCTGTGTCCCCAGGAGGAGGGAGGAGGAGGGAAAGGGTTGGGGGGAAAAGCAGGAAGGGAGGATTGAAATAAAGCCTCTGCAGGACGGGCAATGAGAACAGGCTCTGTCCACATGCAGTACAGGCAGCCCTAGAGGGTCTGTGGAGGGTAGGGGGTTAGGGGCCAGGCCACATTGGTAAAGAGCTCACCAGGTCGTGAGCCTGTCCTTGCAAGGGCAGACAAGGGCCCTGTGCTGAGCATATCCCATGTGGGAAAGGTCATCACTGCTGCAGGCCAGATGTGTCCCCACTCACTGCACACCCATTGGATCAGCAGAATTTGCCCCCCTTTGGAGCTCAACTGCTCAACAGGGCAAAAGCTATGACAAAGTCAAAAGCACTACAGAAACACTGAGCTGGGAGTGGGGAACAGAGCAAAACAGCCAGCTAACGGGGAGTGGAGAATGTCTGCTGTATTCCAGAGCAGATAAGTACTCAGGCAGCCCCTCAGCAAAGTCGCAAAGGAGTTCTGCTTCAGGCCAAGATGAAAGTCTCAAAAGAATAAGCACAAAAACCATAGGGACTTGTGAAACCCATGCTTGGTTTATTAAATGAATCACAAAGCTTTTTATCACATATTTCTGCCTTCGAGTCACTTTACACTTCAGTTCAGGTGCCGAATCTTTTGTCTTTTCTGTAACTGTGGGCTCTTGTAATACACTCAGTTTTGGAATCTGTTTCAAATCCATGAGCTTATGCTGAAGCAAAGCTTTTGGGTTTGTTTTGGAAGTCTGGTGTTACCAACAGCAGGTCCCCATATCTGAGCAGAACTGCAAAGGTCCCGCTGCACCAGAAGCCAACACTCACCCTTGTGGGAGAAAACAAAACAACCATATATGAGTCAGGTGCTCCTTATAAATGTTTGTGGGTATTTGAATTTAGTAACTGAATTTAGTTTGTGCTTTTCCTGTAAGTGAAGAATAACTGTTTCCCAATGGAGTTAGCAGGAGGTAAAGCTGAAAATCAAAGTGTGAGCTTTCTGTTTCCTGACAATTTTCCTTTAACCTTTAAGGGAGCTCCAGCTGCTAACTGCATTTTATTGCATTCCTCAAAGACAGATCTCCATGCAAGAATACTTTTAAGAGCTCTACTCCAAAAATAAAGGTACTTGGATTTATTTTTATATTTTTACTTTACATATTTTTTACCAGTTGGTCTCAGAGCCCTTAGGGCTGCCTTACCCACAGCCCCACTAAGGTACAGCACAGCCTGGAGTCCCCGACCCCGCATTTGGCTCCCGGCAGGTGCTGCTCTCACTCACCTCCCTCCTGTCCCAGTACTCAGGAAGGTGCTGAAATCCAGCACCCAGAGACATCCCCGTGCTGCACGCAGCTGTCTGACTCAGCCGTGCAGGCTGCCAGGCAAGGAGGAGCAGGAGTGGCCTTTCCACCTGCCTGCTAACAAGTGCAACACTGAAAGACTGAATGCCCACCCTGGCTGTGTTCATGGGGAACCCTCGAACTCCCAGTGCCTCCCAGGCAAATGCCAGCTGAAGGGAGCTCTGCACATGCAAGGAACCGTGTCCTTGTTAGCAATGGGATCCCTGGCAGCCATCCTGATGGAACATCCAGATCTGGAATGGAACAAGCCCACAGCTGATCCCACTTAGAGCGCTCTGATGCAGAGACTCACTCGCACCCTGCAGAACGCTGCAGACAAATGCAACGGATGACATGGCCCATCAACCAGGAACAGCACAGAGCAATTAATCACACCAAAACTTCAATGAGCACCTCCTTCACCCTGTTTCAGTCAGTCAGAATCAGGGCATAGCCACTTTCAATGCAGAAAGCTCCCCAAGCACTTTCATTTGTTGTTAGCACAAAGACAAGACATCAGGGGCCAAACATCTGGGAGAAGCAGAAGGGCCACCGCTGAACTGTGCTGAACATCTTCCAGCATTTAAATCCATTTGTTCATTGGGCAGCTGTCCTGAAGAGAGGCTGACAGAAGAGGGGTGTTAAAGGGTTGTATAGTGTGCGCACGTGTAAAGACAAGTCTGCATCCAAGCACACCGTGATCTGTTGGTTTGTGATGATGACACATCAAGGCCTGAGCAAGGATGACACCCCTGATTCACCCTGAGCCATAAGCCTCGGCATGCTTCAAATCCTGTGTAAGGAGCACAAGGCTGTACAACCACGCGAGCCCCCACCAGGACCCCGAGCCCTGCCAGGAGCAGAACCCACCTCACCTCCACCCAGGGGACACAGCACCAGGAGCAGGACGCCAGTTTTCTTTGCAATTAGAACTGTGTGTGAAACTTTACCTCATGAAGCCCCTATCCCTGATGGGAGCACTGGCAGCCCCAGCTCCAAGCCAGCACCTTCCCACTCCTGGCACCCCCCAGCACCCCGATCTGCTCCCCCCACCACCGCTCTTCGCAGGTCGCGCAGTGCCCTCAGGTGGCCGCAGGGACGCCGCCCCAGGTTGGAGACACAGAAACATGAGCACAAACAAACCCACAATGTGTCCAATGCAATTCTTTATTGGCTTTCTCTGAGAAGCTGCAGCTCCTTACCAAATACATTATTTAGAGACAAACATCCCACTGCTTCCCAGGAACGTTCAGAGGATCAATGCCATGGCCAGCAAAAGGTGTCCCTGAACTGGCAGCAGCTGCTACCAGAGAGTGATGTTTTAAGACTGATTTCAGTGGGCTCTGGCAGACATAACAAAGCAGTGTACTGTTAACATCCTTGAAAACTGCTCATGTCAGAACTCAGGCACCCATGCACCTCCATAATTACATTTTCAAGCCAGATTTGCTCCTTCCTCCTCCATGCCCAGGTGGAATGAATGCAAACACACTGCTCAAGGACATGAGGTGACCACTGTTTGTAAGCCCTAATCTGACATATTTTCTTTAATTGTAAGGACAGACCCCAAATATCTTTCATGGCACCAGCCTGAAGGACTCTGTTACACATCTGCAGCACATCATGTAAGTAAGTATCAATATTTTTTCCATGATACAAAACATCTATGTCAGGAGAAAGAAAGGACAAGTTCCACAGCTGGAGGTGTCTCCCTTCTATTCTCACGGCTTTTTCAGCTTAGCCTCTTCTTCAGACGCCAAGGCCATTTCCACTTGAAAATGGCACAGTTCAAGCATTTCATGCTGAGGCCAAGAATCAACTGACTCAGCTTCCAAAAAGCACCAGGAGAGCTCCCTCAATTCCTCATCCCCTTTGCAGCATCCCAGAACACGCCAGAAGCTGGTTAGTGCTAGTCCCTGCTGCCCTGTCAGGAGCCAGGAGAGCAGCTCACCTCCCGATGGTTCTCCACAAACAGTGAGACCTTCAGGAGTGTATCTGAGTTGGAAAGAAAACAACAACCCTGTCAGCTTAATGTACTTTACCTGTATTCTGTCCTCACGAAAACTTAACTTTTTTCTAAAGGCAATTAAAAAAAGCATAGGTAAAACCGACTGAGCAGTGAAATGGGTCACTGAGCCCTTGCTATACTGTGAGGGAGGATGTTGCTTCCAGCTGTGCCCAGGTGTGATGGTTAGTACTTTCAATTGAAGCTGACCAAGATCTCAGAGCAGGTCACAAAGATCAACTGAGTGGGGTCACCCATTGCTGCTGAGACCAGCACAGCCAGCACGGCCAGGCCTGTGTGCTGTCCCCAGGGGACATCAGCATGGAGCCCTGGGAAAGACCCCTCGGGTCTCTGTACACGGAACTACCTTGAATGACGTCATCTTTGTAGCGCTCCAAAGTCCTCTCCCAGGACTGCGGGAGGGCTTCCATGTCTGCCAGGCTGTCCAAGCTGAGGCGCTGCAGGAGCAGTTTGCTCTCCAAGTACCTTCGTGCCCGGTAAGGACCACAACGAGAAAATGACCCCTCCAGCGCTGTCCTAACACCCCCCAGCGCTGCCCAGAGACCCCCAGCAGGATACAGGTGCCGGTAGTAGCGCTCCACGTCCTGCAGCCCCTCCAACACGTCGGCCAGCGAGGGGCAGCGCGGGCCGCGCCGCAAAACCCCCGCCAGCCCCAGCTCGGCCGCCC
>VXAD01013339.1:45576-86033 GCA_013399195.1 Dicrurus megarhynchus
CCCGCGCCGCGCCGCGATTGGCCGGCTGGCGGCGGCGGTTGGTTCGAACGCGCGGCCGCGCCTTGGCCCCGGCACGGACCCCGGCACCGCCATGGCTCCCGCCAGGAAGAAGGGCGGCTCGAGCTCGCGCAGTAGGAAGCTGGCGGCCTTCCTGAAGGATTTCGACCGCGAAGGTAGGAGCGGGAGCGGGAGAAGGAGAGGAAACCGGAACGGGAGCAGGAGAGGGAACGAGAGCGGCCCGGGCTCGCGGCCAGGGCTAACGCCGCGTGTCCCCGCAGTGAACCGGCGCCTGGAGCGGCTGCGGGCGGACGGGGAGTGCCTGGTCAAGGAGACGGAGAACCTGTACGATATGGCGATCCTGCGGCTGCCGGTGGAGCTCCGCCAGATGAATTGGCTCGAGTACTACGGTGCGGAGCGGGGCCGGGAGGTGCTGGGCTGGAGGGCGCGTTCCCCCTTCAATCGTAAACCCCAGTAGGAGTAAGGGAGTAGCTGGGATCTACTGTGCCTGCAATCCCCCGGGAAGCAACCCACGAGCTGGCCGGGAGTGCTGCTCCTGTTCTCTAAGGCTGGAAACTGGTTTGTGCTGGGTTTTGCACACCAGTGGTGACAGCCCTACTGTGCTGTGTGAGCTGTCCCGGACGCGTACTGATTTGTCTGAAATGTTTTCTGTCTAGCTAAAGAAGGAAGTGGAAAGACGCTGGAGGAGGTGGCCATGGTAGGTTTCCAGCACAAACATAAAGCTCTCTAGAGCCATCAGACACTGCAGCAGGGGCTCCTCACGCTGGAATAACGCGCTGGAGCATTACAAGAGTAACAGTTATACTGATATTTTCATAAATGTTTCTTTAAAACTTAACAATAAGAGATATCCGTTGTATTAAACGTGGGATTTACATGGTCCTGCTGCTCCATGTTGATCTTTCCTTACCTGCTAGATTGCGCTCCCAAATCCCTGAGAGCACACACACTTTGCAGTAAATGAAAGCGTTTCCAAACTGGTTGAGCAGCAGGGCATAGACAAGGCACACCTGCAGCTGCCAACCAGGCACTGAGTCCTGAGGGTGTGCAGAGCTGGCATGCGGTCATCCCCAGGATAGCATGAAAGGGCCCAGTTTGAGCACAGCAGCAAATGTGGAGTTGATCTGGCTGTAAAATTATTGGGGATTTGCTCTACAACTTTGACTTACAAGAACTTTGTGCTGCCAAAAATCCTAATGGTGCCACAACTGTTTTTAATTTTAGGCAGACTTGGAAATAGCAGAAATAGACAAGCTGACAGCAGGAGTTATCAAGGCCCCATTTGAAATCATCAAGAAAGGTCAGTTTAAGCGTTGTGATGTGATCGGTGAGGTGGAAGCATGTTGCAGTTACTTAATGTGAATAATAATTCAGTTCTTGCTCACATCCCTCAGTATATTTAAACCAGGAAAATAATCCTACTTTTATCCCTAGTACCTGCAGTACCTCTACTTATTTTTATTAAAACATTAAAAATAATTCGAAGTAGTGCTCTGTCAACCATTAGGATTGCATTAGAATCTGGATTTCTGAAGCAAATTGTTGCCAAAACCACTTGTAGTTGTTTGCTGTTTGCCTCCCCTGCTAAATAATAATTTAAAGTTATTATTTACTTAGATAACACTTTCTCTTTCTAGTGGAGAAATTCAAAAGGAGTGTTGAAACCACTGAGGAAGCAGAGCCTCCATCGCTTCCTCTGCCAAAGAAATCCAGAGTTGACAGCCAGTGTCCTTCAGAGACAGAGGCTGAGAATGTGAATCCAAGAACTGCCAAGGTGAATAGCTGTTCTCTGGTATGAGTTTATTCTCAAGATATAAATTCCTGACTAGGCTGATGACTAGGGCTGTCTAGGATGTTCTGAGGGAGATTTCAAACAGCTGTTGCTTCTCAGAGAATTCTAGCGATGGGGGAAGGTCCGAAAGGCTTGAATGGTGTTTGTTCTGGGCTCTTGTGCCACGAAAAGGGGCTGGGTCAAACATTTTGTGTGGAATCATCTGTTTGCGTGGACTCAGTTTTCCCACGAGAGGGAAGTAACTGATCTAGTGAGTGATATGTGTTTCAGGTGAAGGCATCCACCAAAAAGCCACCTGTGGCCAGAAGACCCCCCTCAGCGAGAGTGAAGCGCATGAGCAAGAGGTAATGGGGATGTCTCTGTCTCATCTCTAGAAACGGAGAATAAGAGTGTAAATATCTCTCTTTCCTGGGATGGACTTTGGTTCAGTAGAGATGGGGGGAGAGTTCTGCCACACTACAGGGAAAAACTGATGTGAATGAAAGATGGACAACTGCCTCTCCTGTGAGGACCAGCTGTCCCCAGTTTTGGAGGTCACTGGTTAGTAATAACCCCTGGGTTTAGTGGTGATCACCTTCTTCAAGCCTTTGGCAAGTCCCTGTACATTTGTTAAAGGTCATCTTATGAGCAGATGTTTATTTCCCTTTAACAGAGCAAGCAAAAACAGCTTTATCACTCCAGCTACTGGCAGAATGGTTGATATCTGTGCTCGGGGAGGCACCTCCATGGTTACACCCAGATTTGATTCCAGGTTTGTATTTTGTTAGATTTCTCTGTTAATTTGCTAACAGAGAAAATAAATGTATTTCCCTTCTATCTCTGTTGTAATCTGCATTATGTCATCTGTTTGCAACACAATCTTCAGTGGCTCTTTGAACCTGAAATGAAAGACTTTGACTAGAAGTGCTGTGAGAAAATATTACTCACTCATAACTTGTTGTTTCAGGGTGTTCAAGACACCGGGTTTGCGCACGCCTGCCCTCAACGAGCGCGTTTACACCATCTCTGCCAACGGCAGCCCCCTCGCCGACACCGGGGATGCCGTCCTCACCCTGCCCCTCGGCGGAGGGGAGGTAATTCCAGACCCTCCACCTGCACAGGCAGGGCTGGAGGGGTGTACAGGCGAGGCCGAAGCTTTGAACCTCTTGGTGCCTCACCAGCTTCAGTTCATCCACTCTTGTCTCTTTAGCTGTGCCACTGCAGTTTATCGGGGGAATGATTGAGCTTAAAAAGAACCTTAAGAGACTCTTAGCCAGAAGTGGGAGCTGCTCAAGCTGGTTGAAACACAATAGAAGGATGTTTTGCTGTGCATTCACTTTAAAACACTTAAAGTGCATTAATGCACTGCAGGAAAGGTGTAAGATGAGCTGCTGGTCTAGCTGAATGTAGTTCTCTGTCAGTCTATCTATTATGCTTAGATCTTAATTTCTTTTATTTTTTAATTTTATTTTTTTACTGCCTCCAGCTGCTGCAGCTTACCAAACAGAAAACCTGAGATTTGAGTTTGTTTCCACAGAGCATACGTTTGACAACAAAGGATTTGACCAAGAAGAATTTTCTTCAGCTGAACCCCAAGGCCCGAGGGCTCATGAAGAAGCTGTCAGTAAGTCTGGGTGTTTTTGTCAGCCATGACCTGAAGCTGTAAGGCAGTGCTGTCCCTCTGTCATCAGTCAGGAGACTGTTAGGCTGCAATAGAAACTCCTTAGTTCTCCCGGGCCCCTTGTCTTGAATTTTGGCTCATGTCAGAGGTGAAGAAGCAGCACGGAGCAGGGAAGGAGAGGTAGGAGCTTTACGTCACATCTGGCTGAATACACAGTGGGGAAAAGAGCTTTTGTCAATGCTCTGAAAAACAAAGTTGTCCTTTAGGCTGAAGCTGCAGGTGGTTGTGGGCTGTACCAGTGTCTCTGAGTACTGACTGATTTCTCTTTCCTTTCAGGTTTGTCTCGCACAGGCTTGCAACGAGGCAAAGAAACCCCTAGATGGAAGTCAGTGAGCAATGACATCCCTCTCTAAATACATTTTATATTTAGGACTGCTACCTTCATTTAGTTTTTGTTCTAATTTGTATCTTCCTTCCATTGATTTACAGAATGGAAGCTAAGAACTAGTTTTTCTACCTATAATATGTAATGGGATCAAAATAAATTGAATTTTTTTTTTTTAATTCGGGGAGAAAAAATAGTCCTTATATTTTATTTCCTTTAAGGTTGAAACCATGACGCAGTTCTCTTGGGCTTGCAGATTAGCAAGTAGGCAGAAAGCCTGTTGACTGGCATGTTAAGAGCCATGTTCAGAGTAAAGAACTCTGCTTCTCTTTGTCTAGAATTTTTTTTTCTAAAAATAAGCCTGTTTCTTTGTTAGCTGGTGCACTGTCCTTTCAAAAGATGCCTTTGTCCTTGATTTAAGCTTCTTTATGGGACTATAAACAAGGATGTTGAGACTTTGGAACCTTTTCTATATTTGAAAAGTTCTACTTTTGGCAAAACCAGGCCTGCAGTATGGTTAAAAGGGAGACACAAACTGCAATCAGAGCTCTTTGGTACAGCATGTGGCATGGGAGAAAGCTTGTAGAACAGCATTCATACATGAATTTCCTTTGGAGAGCAAACATTTTACTGTATGGGAGACCTCATGTATATACCATGGATTTGGAAATCTCTCTTTGAGAGGTTTTGGCAGGTTCTAAGTCCTAACTGCAGGTGGCAATGTTATATACCACTCAGCTACACATACACCTGCCTTGCTATTCTGTGAACATAGTAATTAAAAGCATCAATTAGTTGAGCTGTAAATAAAAATTTATGTGTTTATGGATGTGTAAGCTGAGATTCTGCTTTAGATACATCTTTACCAGGAAAACAAAATTAACAAGATTTTTTAGCCTGCCTAGAGAATTCTTCTTTTAAATTAACACTGTCTGATTTTAAAGCTCTAGTTAAAATCTTTAAGATCAGAGCTCCTGCCCTGAACCAAAGCTCTTCCAAAAGAAGTTTCCCTTGGGAGAGAGCAGGCTGCAGAGGGAGAGCTGCCAGCAGCACAGGGAGCAAGCATGTGGCCGTTTCACCAGGGCTCATGTGCTGGGTAACTGCAGCCTGGCAGGGAAAAAGCATTCCTGCTTCTCCTGGCTGTGCACAAGTGCCTGTGACCTGGGGGGCTTGGCATATGTGCTGAGCTGTGGTGTAAGAACTCCAAATTTCTGCTCAAATTCATAATGGAAATGTGAAACTATTAATCTGGAGAAATAATGAGCCGAGCAGGGAGCCAGTGAGGCCCCTCCCTCGGGCAGTGCTGGTTCTGAGCTCCCTGCCAGGGGCTGTGTCAGGCCCTGACCAGTGGCTCCCAGCAGCCTGACAGACATGCACTGCCAGGTTTGTCATCCTCAACATCCTCCAGATGGCCATTGATTCAATGGCTTTATAAGACATAAAAAGATAATAATTCCCTGCATGCTGATGGAAGGGAGGATGGTTTGGAACAAAATAGAAGTGTCTCCAGGCAATTTTTTTCATGCAGGAGTTCTTGATTTGAAGGTGCAGGACAGCACATGCATCTCTTCCCCCGGCCTGTATAATTCCACCAAAAATCCATGTTTCCTGGGTCAGCTTGAAACCATAAGGAGGGAAGATATTCCTTAGCATCACTGAAAGAGGTGTGGATGAATTCATGAGTCTTCTCCCTTTTCTAAATCAGTGACTGGGGAGCTGTACCTTCAAAGGTGAAATGAAATGCATCTCTGGAAGGTGCATCCACACCTCTCCATACACATCTCCCAGGTGTGTATGTCAAGGATTTCCTTGAGTCCAGGAGGCAGGCTGGGTTGTGGCTTTCACAGCCTCACAAGTGAAAGTTTGAGTCTCTCAGGAGACCAGAATCACTGTATCCAATTTATTCATAGACGGGAGCTTGCTAAAGGCAGGATTTCTCTCTCATCTGGGTTGCACCTCCAGTCCATGTTGGCTGTGAATTTCATTTGCAGCGAGATAATATGGAAACTGTTGTAGCTGGGCCTGGCTGTGGAACTGGGTGGGGGGGAGGGCCCTGCTTGGCTGTCACCAGAGCTGGAGAAAGCAGAAATGTCCTCTTAAAATCCAGTGGGCAGAAGCAGAGCCTACGGGCTGCAGCTTCAGAGTGATTTCAGCCTTATCTCTGACAGGAGTAGGGAATAAATTGTCTAGCTCATAAAATTACTGCCCATAAGCCACTGAGCTTTTCATTCCCCTCACCAGAAGCATTATTACACTGAAAAGCAGGATTAGACAGAATTGCTAATTTTAACATTGCACACGGACACCAAAATCCCAGGCACCCTCCCTTGTCTCTCCAGGGGAAAGTTCTTGCCTGCTACACCGTATTGACACTAATTCCCTTTAATAAGGGTGAGACAGGAAAGCCATGTCCTCAAATTCAGGAGCGATTCTGTGTGCCTGACACCCATAGGAGGATGCTGATGGGCTCAGGCTTCTGTGCAGGGTTCCCAGCAAGGGTCACAGCCCTGGATGTGCTCACTGAGACACAGTTACACTCCTGCAAGTCTGGGGAAGGGGGTGCTCAGGGGATGGGGTGGGAAATGTTCAGGGCATGAACAACCCCGAACTCTGCTCCCAAGGCTGCTGGAGCAGAGGCCATCCCTCCGGAGGGGCTCCCTGAGGGAGTGCCTGGAGCTGCAGCTGTAGTTCCTGTCAGTGCTCCTGTGCTCTGCTGCCGTGCTGGTGTCCGTGGCTGCTCTGTCAGGGTCACACAGCCCCACAGCCATCACATCAGAGCAGCTTTCCAGGGAAAGGTCAATAGTTATGGGTCAATCTTCCCTATAAAGTACAAACCCTGCTTATGGTGCAGAGTTCAGGGCTGCGCTGAGCAGGACAGCCAATGGGCTCCATACATAATTTGAATTTAATTCCTTTGCTGAGGGGGTAGTAGCTGGAAATGTCTGTAAGGTCTCAGCTGTTGCTGAGTCCTAAGCTGGGCTGGGACCCGATTACAGCCCCAACTGAACACAGTGCCCTGGGGGAAAGCTCTGCATCTGATGCTGTCAGATGTTCCTGTGTATTTCACTATTTCCCAAAATAAAAAATTTGTGAATTTTCTTCCCACTTATCCCTGAAATAGTCTGAGAGCCCTGAGGCAGGATGGAGGAGACAGTGACCAACTGCAGCTTGCAGATCTGGGTCTCTCCCTGTCCACCCTGCAGCAGAGCTGGGGCTGTGGTGGAAGAGAGGTAGGAGCAGGGCTCTGCTCCAGCTGGAAAGCTGATCTCCCACAGAGGGTGACCTTGTGGCCTGAGAACCCAGGAAGCTGGATCCTGATGGCACTTGATTGATGGGATCTGAGGAGTCATTCTCTCTCAGTGTCAGTCGGCCACCTCTGCTGACTGCAAATGAAGGCACAAGAAACTGGATGGTAATCGATGCCAAATGGAAGGTGCAATTGGAAATGACTCTGTCTGGAGCATGTGGCCAGCGGGGGCCCTGGCCAGGGCAGCACTGAGCCAACAGCTCAGGCTCACTCAGACACTCCTGCTTTGTCTTTCTCTTCCTTCATTATTGCTCAGAAAGGTGATGGGATGCATGTCCATGGGAATCTGCTGGACAAAGAAACCCTGCAAAGAGCTGCCAGCACTGAGTTTGGTCTGGCAAAGCTGCTCCTGCAGATCAAAATGTCCTGTCATGCTGCCGGAACAGGACAGGGATCCAGAGTATGATGGCTTCACAGTTACAGCCCAGGGTGCAGAGACAAAAGCACACAGAAGCATGGTGGGGAGCGGAGCACTCAGAGACCATGTCACAACTGCCAGGTGTCAGGGAGTGCCGAGGGCACAGGGGAGCAGCCAGGCTTTTCTGTACCTTGTTTTGCCTTGGCAGGATGGGAACCTCCAGGCTGCTTCAACATGTTCCCCAGGCCAGCACATTCAGCTCTTGGGGCACCATGAGGGGAGAGGCTGGGAGAGCTGAGCACTGATCAGGGGCTGCAGCTCATCCCCGAGCACCGAATTAATTTGTGCGTGTGTGCCCAATTCCCTTGTACCTGAATGCCCAACTCAGGCATGAGCACCCAAACAGGATCCGGGTGAGGGCCTAGTAGCAGTGTCTAGCAAAATGGGAATTTTGCTGGAGAAGTTTTTCTAAAGGAGCTGCTGTCCTGGGGTCCCTGACTGAGTTGGGGGTCCAGAGAGGTACCATTGATCCTGTCCCCATGGCTCCCCTTTGGTGTCACCCGGGCTTGGGGTTGGGAAGATGTGCCAGCACAGCCCCAGCACATTGCCTCAGCCTTGCTGTGCCCAGTGAGCAAAGAGATCCTGGACAGAAAAGGGGTTTTTGCTTCTACTCTTCCACCTGCCACCTTCTGAAGGTTTCCAGGGTGGGGAACAGTAAAGCGTTCTTTGACCGTCGTGTTTGAACGCAGCCATTCCATCCTGTCCCATGGCTCAAGGAGCAACAGTGGCTCTGCAAGGTGGGACTGGATCTGCCCACAGAGACCCAAGTGACAAATCGCTAGTGACATTGTTGAGGGAAGCACACACATGCAGTGATGGGGTTATAATGAATTAAGTGCTGTTAAAATTGATGCAGGACTGCTGTAAGGAATGTGCATGTGTTGTGAGGAGTAGGACATGGGTGTGATGAATATTGTCCATCAGCTGTGATTAAAAGCCTATCACCCCAATACATATTTTCAAAAACTAATTTAAGGCTGAAAGAGATTATTAAAAATGAGGAGAGGAACTTGTCTGGTATAAATTTAGACTCCCTTGCTAGGTAAGATGAATTCCAGAAGTCAAAATATTGCCTGTGGGGTGAAAGGGATCGATGCAGATATTGTGGTGGCTCATGACAAGAAGATGGGGCTGAGGCAATTCTGCTGCCAGGGGAGAGTGTCTGGGGAAGGAGAGCCCTTGCCTGGGACTGGTGTGCTAGGGACAGGTGTGCTGGGGTCCAGGAAGGGACACAGTGCAGGGACTGCCCTAGAACCGTCAGCCCTCCCACAGAGAGTGGAGCAGGTCTCTGCTCCAACCCAGGGTCTGGCTGGTCCCTTCCCTCCTCAGTTTCCTTCCTGAGCCTATGGCCACTTTGCAGCTGGGAGGTGGGGACATGAGCTGGTGAAGGATCCTGGGATCCCAAGAGGAAGAATGCTTCTGCAGAATGAAGTTTACGAGCGGCCGTGCCTGGAGATGCTCAGGAGAGAAGCCTCCAGCACTGGCACTGGGTGGGCTTAAGCTCTGTCCCTCTGCATTTCATTCTCTGACATTAAGAGGATACATGTCCCTGTATCCTGAGTGCTGTGCCAGCATGGGTCTGAGGAGATGAGCATGGCCAGCCTGCAATCTGCTGTGCCCCGGACATCTGGAGATTTGAGTTTTGATCTTGGCTGTTCCCTCACTCTTTCATTTATCTCTCTATGCTGTTCTCGATGACAAGATCATTAGGAACCCAGTCGCTGTTGCTGAGCTCTTCCTCCCGAGCTGTGTGTAACCATGGACGATGCCTGCAAGACAAGAGGTTTAATTGTGTTCTGCCAGCAGCCACGGGATGTCAGCCAGGCAAATTTAAAGCCAGGCTGGATGGGGGTGGGAGATGCACCTCCATTACTCACCAGCCTGGATGAGGTTTAGCTTTATTGTATCCTGAAATAGCCAGAGCCTGGGAGGTGCTGATTGAAGCCATTTGAAAACATGACAACATCCTCGGGACAAGAGGTGTCTAATCTAATGAAGCCAGAACACATTAGCTAAGAGCTGTGCAAAGCGAGGAAAACACAATTAAAGCATTCCTGAGGACAGCTGTCGACCTGCATCAGGGACACTGGAACAGAGATATTGGTACAAGTCTAATGAAAATAAATGATCTATTTGAAACATTCTTCAAGTCAATGACAGAGCCCCAGCCACTGCTGGGCTCAGCCTCGGAGGGTCCCACCAGCCACGAGCTGGTGCAGGTCTGTGCCTGTGGGGTTCCCTGAGCAGAGCCAGTGGCACCTGCCTGTGCTGCGCTGGGAGCATGGCAGGGTTTTGTCTTCGCAGCAAAACAGCCCAGAAGCATGTCACCACCCCATCCCCTAGTGACGGAATGAGGGAGCCACTGGGATTAATGCCCATGCATGGCACGTGAGGGCTTTCTCCACACAAACGCCCTTCCCGAGGCTGGCAGTCTGATACCTTTCTCACAGTTTGTTAACCAGGCAGGATCCCTTCCCTCCCTGCAGAGTTTTGTAAGTTTTTGTCTCTAAATAACCCCTTAAAACCCTTCAGGATGGCGAGGTGCAGGGGCCAGTGCTCTGGCCAGGTGGGCAGTAGTCCTGCCCAGAGCCCTGCTGTGTCACCACCGTGGTGTTGGGGAAGTGGAAATGGCTCCTTTTCCTTCAGTGCCCAGTGGATTGTGCTTTGTGCTCTCTCCTCCCAGCTCTGCTGTATCAGAGCTGCATTTAGGATCTGGGTTTCATGTTGGACCTTCAAATAGAGACACTTTCCGCTCTCCCTTTAGACTCTTGCTATTATAAACAGTGATTAAACTCACCCACTACTGTAAATCACTGGCAAGAGGAACTTGTATCAAATCACGCTTCTTTGGCAAGAGTTTAAATTGACAGTCACAAGCTTATTTCTAGAAGAAAGTTTTATTTTGGGGAGTTTAATTTATTGTGCCACTTCACATTTTGATGCAGTGTAATGTGATACCTAACACATCCTGTTCCCATGAGGCAAAGCAGGGATTTGTGCATTGCTGTGATACAGCTCACAGATCCACCCGGCTCTCCTCAGGAGAGGCAACACTGCTAACAATTATTTTAACCAGCTCAGGGAAACTCTCATCATTTTGGGGGTCCCTGAGCCTGTTTTTCCCTGAGGATGTACATCATTCCTGCTTTACATTCCATTACCCTGGGAGACTGTATTTACAACCACAAACAGCCATTTATCCAACACACAATTGCCGTCACCCAGGAACACCTAAATCTCACAAAAAGCTTTTTCATTGCCCTCTTAATCTTTTTGCCTCATAAAATGTTTAATAGAACTCACTTAAATATATTTAACAGCATAAACCCCCAGGGCTGAGTTGCCATCCCTATGGCTGCCTGAAGGGACAGCCCCACCACCTCCATGCTCAGGACTCCAGGAGTGCATGGCTCCTCTATGCTCTAGAGCCTGGCCCTGCAGCCACAGGGCTTTATGAGTCAGACAGGCCCTGGCAGCACTGGCTGCTGCCCCACTGCTGCCCCATCACACTTGAGCTGTATTAAGCTTCCAGCAAACTGAGACACAGTATTCCCCTGGGAACATGTCAGCAGGAACAGGCTTCATTATACAGAAAGGACTTGAAAGAAAAACCTGAATTGCCCAGTTCTAAGTTCTTTCAAAACGTTTCCCCAGGGTGCCTCTGGAACAGATGATTGAGGGCTACCACAGGGATGAGATGCTGCTGCTTTATTTCAGCCCCATTATGGAATTTAAATACTGTGGGAGTTAATGGAAATGTTTATGGCTGCACATACACCAGCAAGCTGGGCTTCCACCACACAGGGCAGAGCAAGGGCGGCTCCCCACATGCTACAGGTGCCAGGGGTTTGTCACAGCACCCAAGGAGGTGCCCAGCAACAGAGCAGGCAGGGGGATAACCCTGGCTCCACACCACAGAGCTGGCACTGCCACTGTGGTGGGGACAGCACTGACAGCTGTGGTGGGGACAGCACTGACAGCTGTGCAGCACCACCAAAAGTGACTGTTTTTCAGAGAGTTCTATGAACAGTGGTGCAACACTCCTCCTGGCACGACCAACTCCTGAAAGTCTGGTCTGTCAATAAATCAGAGCTCATTAAAATGACTTTTTAATTACTGACATCCTCTAAGTCAGACATCATCCTTAAAAAAAAGGGGTGTGGGAGCAGGTGCCTGGGGAAAACACTGTGTAAGTGCTCTTCATTGTTACAGAAACTCCAGACACCTCTGAACAACCTCTTGTCTCTCCTCCTTCCCCTTCGCTCCTGCTATTGGGGCTGTGGAGGTAGCAGAAAAAAGGAAGCTCTAGCTCCCTCAGCAGTGGCCATGCCCATGCCATGACAGTGGCTCTGGGACACATCTTGGACCTGCTGACACTGTACAGCTCCTCTGCTTTTGTCTGTGCCCCTTCTGGGGTGGCAGCTGCCCAGGAGTAGCCACTGCACCGAGCGATAACAGCTGCTCTTTGTCTGATGCTGAAGGTGCTTTTCAGCCTCAGGAAGATAAAAAGGCTGAAGTTATTTATAATTGTGTAATTAAAAGGTTCCTGTGCCTTCCAGGTGGCTCTTGCCACTGTGCAGATGGCCCTGCTCTAAGTGCAGGGCCGCAAGTGCAGACGCAGCTGAAGTCACCTGTGGTGGGGTTGGTGGGTGCTGCTGGCTGGCACCCAGCCGTGTGCCAATGTCACCCAGTCCTGTGAAAATTTCACCCAGCACTGCGCCGAGGTCATCCAGCTCTGTGCCAAGGCTGCCTCAACTGGGCCACAAACCCCAGCATCTGTCTCACCATGGGCACCCTTTGGCTGGCCAGTGCACCCACCTTATCCCAGCCAAGGTGGGTGGTGCACGGCACTGGGGACAGCCCAGTGTGGTACTGGGAACCTGTCCTTCCTGGGGCAGGAGGAGCAGCAGGGGTCTGGCCATGTCCCAGCCTGTGCAGTGCTCTTCAAGAACACCGAGACTGCGGGAGATGAATAGAAGGAGGAAAGAAGCATCCATCCTGGTGACACGTGAACTGACAGATCGCTGATTACCATGATAGATGGCACTTGCTCTTCCTGATAACTAGCAATTATTCATATTCAAACCTTGCTCTTCCTCCAGACCCAGGTTCTTTTTAACATTCCCTGGGCATTGCCCTCCTCTTGCCCATATCCTTCCTGTACGGCAGGATGGGGACACATGGCAGCAAGGCCGAGCTCATCTGACCCCAGCAGTCTGCTCTCATGGCAGCGGAGGCTCATCCTGGCCTCCACAGCAGAGATGGATCTGCGCAGCCTCTCTGCAGTGAATGTCCAGAAGAGGAAGGGGGAAGGTGATGGATTTCCTGTCTGAGGCTGCTGCGTGGGAGTGAGGGGCAAGAGGAGGGGCCCTGGCTTCTCCCTTGCTCTCCCCAAAACATGGACCTGCTGGTGGTGTCAGCTGGATGCTGTGGCAGCTGCTTTCACCGGTACCATGCAATGAACGTTTTATTTTTAAAATTCCCCATATGAGCAGTACCTGTCAAGTGCTGAGCCCGTCCTTGACAGCACTGCTGCACTTTGGGGTTCCCCGTCTGAGCCATAATGGCTTATTGACCCCCCTTTCACCAGAGCCACATCCTCTGGTACAGCGTGGGGCTGAGCGGGGTGCAGGGCTGGTGCAGAGTGCGCAGGGCTGGCACAGGGGGTGCCAGCCCCCAGCGCAGCCAGGACAGGAAGTGTCCCACAGCTTCCAGCAGAGACAGTGCCAGGAAGGTCACAGAAGAGAGACAAACCCAGCTCCGCACCTTAAAAGGAGGCACAACCGCCAATAACTGGGCAAAATCTGCCTCTGGTTGGCCGTGACTGGGAATCCACTGTTCATCACTCCGCTCCAGAGCTCCAATTATTTCTTTATAGTGCCAGTACAGCCCCGGCCAGGCTCCAAGCGAAGGCTGCCTGAATTAATTGATTGACAGAAGGCAAATAGACTTCACCCATTCTAAGCACCCATTCAGTCCTTTCCCAGCAGCTGTCACTGCTGTCACCACACCAACGAGGGCTCCTGTGCCTGTTCCTGGGCATTGAACAGCCCAGGAAAAAGAGAAGAGATGGGAACGAGGGAGAGTCACGTCAAATCATTTTTAAATATCGTTGTTTGTGCTGAGTTTGCATTTAATGTGCTGGCCATACACGACTTTCATTTACTCAATAAAACAATTAATTACATGCTTTGAGTGCAGGAACTCTGCAGCATTTTCCCCCTGCTCAGCAACATCCCCACACTTACACACCA
Source organism: Dicrurus megarhynchus (assembly GCA_013399195.1). NCBI lineage: Eukaryota > Metazoa > Chordata > Aves > Passeriformes > Dicruridae > Dicrurus > Dicrurus megarhynchus. The sequence continues at coordinate 59,351 of VXAD01013339.1, forward strand.
GCACCTGTATCAGACTGACCACTGCACTGACAGCTCCACACTGCAAGCAAGTCCAAGGTTATCTGGTCCCAGGGGTGATGGGAGGGATTCCCACCTGCCTGAACAGCAGCTGGGCCCACAGGCCAGGCCATGCACCTTTCTGACCACACAACATACACCAGCAAAGCAAAGTAGATGCTTTTGTCCCCCCTAGAAAGTGTCAACAGCAAGAAACCACCCCTTCCAGCCACTCTACAGCCAGAGCACAGGCTCCCACCTTAGCATAGGTGTTATTTAACAAAACAAGGCATCACTTCACACCTTGATGCTACTAAAACTGTCCATTACATTCCACATGGCACCCTCGATAAAGCGGCATTTCCCCCCGGAACATGGAAAGGACACACACAGACAAACCAGGGCAGGATTACTGGTTGGTTTTACATATCTCTTTATTGCCAGCTTCAACTGTGGTTCAATACATACAAAATTAACAAAAATGTCAATAGATTTTTATTAGCATTTATAATAACTATTATTATTATAATTATTATTAAATATTCCAAACCAACCGATTCCCTGGAGATGTCTGCCTATAGTTCAAGCATGAGATGCACACAGAGTCCCTTATAATATTATATTACATTTGTCTCAAGCTTATAAAAATATATATTGACTCCTCAAGTGTGTATTTACAGTACTTAACATGTGGCTAATGAATATAAAAGCATCTGGAGATGAACCAAATTGATTCCCACTTGGTTTCTTGTGAGGGTAGTGTTGCAGATGCTGCTCCAACAGGACCCGGGCTCTCCCAGCCCGTGGAGGAGGCAAGAGCCTCATGACATTGCAGAGGCTGGATGGGAAGAGACCAGGGTCATTTTGAGGCATTTCCCTTGCAGCTCCAAAACAGCATCGCTGATTAATTTAATTATACTACTTTCCCAAGGAGAGAAGCTGAGAGGATGCAAGTTAATTTTAATATCATAACAACAATCTATAGCTTAATCTACGAAGTTTGTTATCTCATGTTGGTGAGGAGCTCAATTAAAAGTGTTTATTGTTGCAAAAAGCTGGGCTAGAAGGCTGCTTCCATGGGGAGGCTTTCCTTTCCGGTCTTGAAGGAGAGACCAGGAAAGCTGTTGACTCCTGTTTCTGCTGAGTTAGAGACCATCCCAGAGCTCAGCTCCTGTGGGACTCCTCCACACAGCCACGACTCCTTCCCACAGGAGCCAGGGCCCTGGCCAGCCACCGGCCACTGCAGCCCAGGGAAACAGCCATGACCATAGAGAACTGTGCTGATGTTTATCCCTTTTCAGCTGGGCAACATCCAGAGGCACAGAGGAGCAGATTCCAGTGGCCACAAGTGGCACCCAGAGCCAGCCCCTTGTCACATTCCTTACTCTGGAGACAGGGTCTGTTCTGGGGTACTCAAGGGAACATGTTGCTGCCTGCTCATGGCCAGGTCTGCTTTCCAAACTGAAGCACATTGTCACCTCATCACCAAGCCCTAGATGTCTCCAGACCTCCTTGAGAGCAGATGAACCAGCCTGGAGCCAGCTCCTCCAGTATCAACTTCCCGGCATGGCTCCTGCATCCCAACAGAGAGTACAATCAGGGAGAGGGGAGAGAAGATCCAGAATCAAGCTAGTTCAACCCCCTGCCTAGAGACCTGTAATATACTTTCTCTAGAGATAAAATGCAAACACAGAGAGTACACAAATTGCACTTGATCCTTGGGATCGGGCATTTCACTAAATGCAGGGCTCGGTTCACTGCTATTCCTCTTCAGGGTGGGAAACAGCAGGATGGCAAGTGACCAACCTGACTGGACATGGGCCAAACTTAGAGAAATTATTTCTGCTAAAAACGCTAACCAAGAGACATTGGGGAGGGAACATAGTTTGAACTGCAGAGGGGGCAGGAAGGAGAGATCTTGTTTTCCCCAGAGAGCAACAAACTCCCCAGAGCATATGCAGCACTCACCTGGGCAGAGTCACCATGACAGCCCCAAGGGGCCCTTCACTCAATCCTCATTCAGATCCTCATCCTCTTGGAGCAGGCTAACAGGAAGGTCTGACTGGAACAGAGTTCCAACCAGACTCTGAGCATCTCCCACAGTCTTCATCCCCTATGTAAATCTTTGCCTTTCAGCATTAATAATTCACTTGAGATACTTACAGATCACAATAAAAGCCTTACAAAACTCCATACAGAGCTGCAAAGACCCACTTAATTAACTAACTTCAAGGAAAGTTGTATTATTAAGATGCTATTTATGTCTTCTCAGGGACCAGGCTGCAGCTATGGGAGCTGCCAGCATGCCAGGCAGGCAGCACCATGCTCACAAAACAAAGTGCGGGTGTGCCCTGGATTGCATGGATGCAGCACCATTTCCTCTGCACTTTACTGGAGAATATTTAGTTTTGTTCACCAACTGAGGTGTCAACACTCAGCGAAGTAACTCACGGAGCAGAAGGGATGAGCCTGGGAAAGAGTTTCCTTCAGCACAGATGGGGAAAGTCACCTTCCGGGAGTTGGGCATTGGGTGAGAGCTGCTCTCTAAATATAAAAGCAATAAAAACTCCTTGTGGGGTTGCTGTGATCTGTCAGGTTGCATAAAAGTACCCATGGATTCACCAGCAGGATGCTAGATACAGAAATGTTGGCTCTGGATTAAGACAGTGCAGAAAGGTCCATCCCACCCTGTGAACTCAACTACCACATGAAATGGCATCGATACAGTTTGACTCATCGTACAAAACAGTGCTGGGGAGAGCCATGTCCACCCAGGCACACTGCACCATCCCAGGAATCCTGGGCTGCCCCGGCACAGGGGACAGAAGCCCTGCTTTCTTGCCACATGTTTGGCAGCACCCAGCAATTCCCACAGCCCATCTGAGACCACCAGGCTTCGGAGATGGGGCTGGCTGGGGCCAGCGGGCCGCTCCTCGCCGGGAGTGCTGGGCCGGTGCTCTGCACCTTTGCAGGACATTGCTTCACACCTGCACACCTCGGCCATGCATCTGGATGACCTGGGCCCGGAGGGTCTGGATCCCACTCAGGATGGTTTTCTGGTGTTCTGCCAGCGTGATCCCCAGGCTGAGGATGTCTCTGCAAAATGAGCCCCACATCAGCCAGGACAAACCAGCTCTGACCACCACATGTCCCAACACTGACTGCTTCCAGGCCAGACAGTGCATGTTCCAGGCATGCACAAGTAAGAAATCCCCAACCTTTTGTCCCAGCCGAAGCAATACTGAGGCTGACCAGGCATTGCGGGCTAACAGGAGCCTGTAGCACACTACGCGTGGGACAGCTCTGACCCTGCTGCCCTGTGCTGCAGCACAACAGCTTATCAGTAAATCACACTGGATTTGGCTCTGCTCTCTGGCAGGGGCAGGGAACATCGCTCTCACTGCACCCACGACACAAGGTTACAGCCAGGAGAACAGGTCACTTACTGGGCCGTCATCCTGGCCACCGACTCCAGGTAGCAGTAGCCCGCAGCAGTGAAGTTGTCCTTGTACCTGCCCATTTCTATAGCTTCCAGCCACTCACCCACGGAGCTAAAAGACGGGAAGGCCGAGAAGGTTCTCTCGGAGAGGGGGATGGACATGCCATGGGACCTGCCAACGGAGAGGGTGGTGAAGAGGGAGTGGGGCACCGCACCGCAGAGGGGGGACGGGCAGGTGTGGCAAGAGGGTGGTCACCTGGGGCACATGGAGCTGGGACATGTGGAGCTGGGGCACTTCGGGGGCTCCAGGCTCTGCACCAACTTGCTCAGGACATCGTGGATTTGCGAGAACTTGGGCCGCTGGCTGCGGTCCTTCTGCCAGCAGTTGAGCATCAGCTGGTGGAGGAGTGGCTGGCAGTTCGCCGGGGCAGGCAGGCGGAACCCATCTTCCACAGCCTTCATCACCTGCAGGACGTGAGGGGCTGGGGTCAGGTGCTGCCATGCAAATCGAAGGCAAACCCTGGGGCAAACCCCTGGGGCAAGCCTCCCTCCTCACATGCCATCCAGGAGCAGTGGCAGCTCCTCCACGCATCACAGAGCCACCACACTCCATCAGCAATGGCTGCACCATCATCCACCGCGCAGCTGCAGGGCACTCACATCCTGGTGGGACATGTCCCAGTAGGGTCTCTCGCCATAGGACATGACTTCCCACATAACGATTCCAAAGCTCCACACGTCACTGGCAGGACTGAAGTGGTGATACTGGATGGCCTCGGGGGCTGACCACAGCACCAGGCTCTTCCCACCCTGGACAGGCAGAAGAGCAGGAATGATGTACTTGCCCAGCGGGATGTGGCCAATGCTGGCAATTCCCAGGCAGCCATTTACCATTCATCATGCCCTGCCTGGCATCACAGGGTGGACACCGAGCAAACCCATGTGCCATGAGCACATTTAGTACTAAGAGAAAACTTTTTCCTCAATTTGTTTAAAATGTCACTGCAACTGTATGCTACATGGGAGTGTGAGTCCTGAAATATTAATGGGAGAGGAGAATGTCCCCAGGAAGAGCTGATGGCATTTTGTAAATTAATATTTAATGAAAACCACCTCACAACTGTACAAACACAAGTCCCTCCTCCCTGATTTGTGCAGCAGGGTTGTGGCTGGAGCAGGCATGGTGCCAGGCCACTGCTGTGCAGTTCCCTGGCCAAGCATATTGGATTTCTACCTGAGAAAGAAGTTCAAGGTGCAGAGTCCCTGTTCATACTTGAAGAAGGAGATGGGAGCCTAGGAAAAGTGTTGACAACAGAATGTGGAAATGCAGCTCACCATGGTGGAGAAGATGGTTTCCATCTTGTCTTCCTTTGGACGTCTGAACCCAGTGATCTTGCATGCCAGGCTGGTGCTCACGAGGACCTTGTGGGCAGCAAGGCTTTTATGTACGTAGCCCATCTCTGCCAAGTACGCCATGCCAGAGGCTATGCCCTGCAGCATGCAGATGAGCTGGATGCCTGTGAACTGCCCCTCATGTTTCTGTGAAAGCAGAGGAGGAAAAGCCAAAGGTCAGCAATGGGAACATGGCCAGGAGAGCCCAAGCTGGGCAGACACCCCAGTACTCACTCTGAGAAAGGAGTCCAGCAGGCCGTTCCCCATGTACTCCATCACTATCATCATGGTGCTCCCTGCACAGACAGACCAGCAACACCGTATGAGTGCTGCCATCACTCAGGCAGTTCAGGCACCACAGGGGTTAGAAATCCAGGTGCCAACCCCTGCACTGCCTGGCTTTTGCGGGAGATAAGGACATTATCTCAGTCAGGTTGTAACGAGCACTGCGTCCAAGGCTTCCCTGTCATTCCTAGCTAGAAATGGATTCCAGTATCAGAAGTTCCTTTCATCAGGACTCTGAAGCACATCACAAAGGACAGCACAGCCCAGTGAAAGCAAAAGCAACCAGCTCGGCCAGAATACTTCCTTTCCTAATAAAAAGCTTAGTTAGAATCAGCTCACGTGCTCTGGTTTCTTTGGATTTACATGAATATCCATTTAACTATCGCATCTATAGCCTGGTTCCACACACACGCACATGGGAGAGAGCTGGAGCAGTCAGTCTCATCTGTTTTACTGACAGAATCTCACTTCAATTTACTTTTATTAAGAGCGCACATGTTTGGCTGCTAAGCCAGTCCCACTACCTGCATTTATTAATCTAGCTGGAAGCTTTTTATTAATCACCAGAATGCATACCCAGCTGATACATGTGGGAACAGCTGCTCTCCAGGTAGCCAACTGCACCTCTAGCACCAGGTCACCTCTCCAATGCAGCAGTTTAAGCCCACTCCTACACAAGAGCCTCCCGGGACCCGCATACCTCTGGTGATGACCCCTTCCAGGCGGATGACATTGGAGTGGTCAAACTGGCCCATGGTGCAGGCTTCAGCCAGAAAGGAGCGCTGCTGCTTCTCCGAGCAGCCTGCCCGCAGCGTCTGGATGGCCACCGGCAGCTCGCGCTTGCTGGGCAGCTTCAGGCACCCCCGGCAGATCTCCCCAAACTCTCCTGAGCAGCAGAGAAATGGGTTAAACAGATCCGTGGCAGGACAGCTGCCACTCACACCAGGCCATCCTGAGCACCTGCCCTGGATCATGTCATTCCTCTGCATGGCCACTGACCCTCGGCCAACTCCAGAGCCTCTCAGCTGTTCTCTGCACCCTCTGCTCCAGTGCATACCGTGTTTTATCCCATGAGAGGAGGAGTAACCTCCTGTCACCGAGCTCATGCTCTGGGCCTGCCTAGTTCTGCCTCCTGGCTCGGCAGTGCAGGGTCTACTTCCCACAGAGCTGGACACAGCAGGGCTGGAGGGTTCCTGCAGTCCTTCAGGAAGAACATCCCACTGCACAGCCATGCACTTCACAACAGGAGCTACAGAATTCCCAACATAAAAAACCAATATTGGCTTTACAGCAAAAAGTGTGTAGCTACGAACAGCTTTATTGATTTGAAAATCTGGTTCTTGTTATGTCAGCAGTGAGACAAACACGCTCCCAAATTCCTTAGATTTAAATGTCTTCCTTACTAATTTCTTTCTTGATTTTTCAAACACCAGTTTGCTCATGAAAGGTACATGGGGCTCTTCTGAGCTGCTCCATGCTGCAGTTCAGAGGCAACCTTGTCCCCTCCTCAGTGTCCTCTCCCCTTCAACACTGTCCTTCAGCGGCAGGCAAAGCCCTTCCCTCCTCCCTTCCTCCACCTCTGCTGCTGCTACAGCTGAATTTATCTTTAGGAAAAGAAATGACAAAGAATGATCATGTTTCCCACGTTCTGGCACACAGTAGCCATTAAGGCTCTAGGGTCCAGTCAGGGGATTTTAATTTGCTTTTAAGTTTTAGGCAGTGAAGTTGATGAAAATCGATAAATCATTAGGTTCACGTATTTATAAATAGTTTTCATGCTGCTGTCAAACTGCCCAAATGCAGGTAATTGCTGATGCTTTCTGGTCCATGTGGCATTTGCTTGGCTGTGTTCAGTGCCTCAGGAAAACACCAGGAATGTGGAACAAAGCTTCTGGACAAAATCCCCACCAGCCCCACTCCCATCCTCCGCTGCAGGCAGGTACCCCCAAGACTGGAGCAATGTCATGGCACTGCCATGGCCCAGTGTGCTGGGAGCAAAAGGGGAGCACACCAGCACAGCCCACGGCACAGCCACCACCCTGTGGAACTTGCCTGTCCTGATAATCCTCTCTATTTTGATGCTGGCATTATCCAGCTCCTTGGCAAAGAGGTGCACAGCCTGCATGGGGTCTTCGCAGGTGTCAGGGTCGATGTATGTCCTCCTGGTTGGTATTTTAACTGCAGGAAAGGCAAAAATGGCAGATGAGAGGGGCTCAGCAGAGCTTCCACCCACCCATCCTGGGAAACACTATCCCAGCTTATCCGTCTCCTGGTCTGTGGGCAGGACCAACACGCCAACTTTCTATAAGCAAAGCAAAAGACTCAGTTCTAAGGTTTCTAAGATTTTTTTTTTTTTTTAGGATTAAGTGAATCCGACTGCTTTGCTCCACTACCACAACCCCTGGGTAAAGGAGGGAAGTCCCTTCGCTCCTTCACCCTCCAAAGCCAGGTGAAGTGGTCAAGGCAGGCTCTTCTACTTCTGAGGTGCTTTGGGGAACAGAAGAGCATGTGTGCACTCCATGGGCATATGCCAGGAATGAAATAAACTCATCAATCCTGACACCTGAATTCCCTCTGACAACTGTTGTCTGTAAAATTATTGCTGCTCAATAATCCAGGGTAGCCCCAGAAAACAAGGCTCTTTGCTCAAGTTCATGAGAAGCTGACGGAATAATTTATACACCCCATGGAAAGCTGCAAGCATCCCCATTTCCTCTGGCACGCAGTGACCCACACGCAGGAAGGACAGACATTGGCACATGAAGCTGTCAAGCCCACAGTCCTCGGAGAGCCTTGCTGTGCCGGCCCCTGCTCTGGGATAACATAGGATGACAACACTTCAAAAGTGAGGACTCAGGGCTGCTTTGGTGGGTTATTAACAATGATAAATACAGGGAACCCCACAGTCACACCGGCCATGATGGCTGGGCCACTTACAGTGGAAGTACAGTTCCTCGTCCCCATCCTGGCTGGCTTTGCTGTACCCACACTGCCTGCAAAGAGAATGAAGATGCACACCAGCACCTGGTCAGCAGCCCCTTACCCCAGCTCAAACCCTCCTGGACCGTGGCTGGCCCTGCTCACCTCCTCCAGACCATCACGCCAATCACCATGGACACCAGCACTGTCAGCCCCGCAATGGCCACCACTGCGATGATGAGGACAGGGTTCTGCTCGCTGGAGGCCACTGTCACTGCCGGGAGGGAAGCAGAGCCGGTCATCACCGTGCTCTGGGGCAGGTTCAAGGAGAGGAGCTGCCTTGGTCACTGCTCCCATGGCCAGCCTGTGTCCTCCAGAAGGGCTGTGGGAGTAGCCACCCGGCTGCTTCTCACCATCCTCACAATTCATGTTCTGGTTCAGCTTTAAGAGCCCAAGCTGGTGGGATCAGCCCAACATGCTGGGCAGTGCTGCAGGCACAGACAGAGCAACCCAGCACTGCTGCACCAGCTCCTGGTTTTGTTAATCAGAGCTGAGGAAGATTCCTGTTTATCAGAGGAACATATCAAAATTTATGGCTTACAAATAGTTTTCTTTCATCACATTAATCCCTTTTCCTCCTGCTTTTGCAAACAGGGGTATTAGATAGCTACATTCTCTATAAAATTTTTATTGGCTTCAATTCATTCTGAAATGTCTTCTGTGTGGCAAATGAAGGCAATTTAAAGCCCTGTTAAACACAATCTGTGGGAGCTGTTCTGAGCCAGCCAGCTCAGCCTCGCACTTCCAGCCAGTGTGGGTGATTGTGTTGAAGCCCAACATCCCTCCAGCCCTCTTTTAGTGAAATAAGATGCTTTTGGACCACAGTTATTAATGGGAATTTAAAAGAAGTCTCAGCAGATAACACTGATGCTGGCTGCCCTGAGTCAGCCAAGCAGTAGACAAGCCAAGTGCCTCCTGAGCCAGGACAGCAGTGGGAGGCAGGGAGCAGTCAAGAGCTAAGCATGTTGTTGGGCAATCTCAGCCAAACAGCAGAGACTGTCCCAGCCTCCTCATGAGAAAGAAGCCAGAGAGCAGCTGCCCTCATTGACTCTTCACTGAGAAGAGCCAGGACAGGCCCCCCCAGGACAGGCAGGGCAGCAGGACCAACCTCATCAAAATCTAATGGGAAAATGCAAGGAAAAGTAAGTTCCCGGACAGTAGTGGCCCTTAGACCTGGAGAAGCAGAATCAGAGGAACAAGTGCTGCTCCACGAAACCAGGAGCAGCTGGGGCACAAGCTGCGAGCGCAGTGTCCCCAGGGCCCAGCTCAGAGCCCTGACAGGGACATGAGCCCTGCTGCACTTACACTCTGCCAGTGTCTCCACTTCAATGCCAGTGTTGTAGTTCCCATAGTCTGGAGAGGAAGATGTTCGTATTTGGAAAATATAGAGGGTACCAGGCTTCAAGTTATTGACCGTCACGGCCGTTGATGTGGTTTTCACAGTTGAGTAACTTTGATCTCTCTGATCCTGTGAAATAATGAGATACCCGAGATAGAGCTGGACTGACAGCTATGCCATGGAGCCGGCACGGCACAGGCGTATTCTCAGCTCTGGGCCCCATTGGGACAGCTTGTCCAAAGAGCCAGCCTCCAAAAGAAACAAAACATTCACTGGATGTCTCATGAACAGAAATTGCATGGGAAGGTCACAGGAAATGGCAGACAGAGTTGGATGAAGACAGGAAGGTAGAAGATGGGGTGATGGGGAGCAGCTGTGCCACCCCACACAGCAACTTCCCCCTGTGCCAGGCTCAGCTGTGGCATCAGCCAACCCTTTCTTGCTCCCCTGCTGCAGCTGCTCGAGTACTGGAGCAAATCTGTGTGGATTGGCAAATGGCAGGTGGAGCCCCAAGGAGCATCCCAGCCCTGCAGTATGGCACGGGCATTGCCCCAGCCTCGCAGTCTGACACAGGCATTGCCCCAGTCCCACAGTCCAGCACGGGCATTGCCCCAGTCCCAGAGTCCAGCACAGGCAGTGTCCCAGCCCCACAGTCTGGCACAGGCATGGGCAGCAGCCACTCACTGCACTGCTCACATCACTACCAAATGTGTTTCCATTCGATACATTTTCCTCTTTAAATCTTCACAGTAAAAACAAAAGCTTTAAAAGCAAAGATGAAGAACTAAGTTGATATTCATGTCAGCATCAAAAGCCTCATTTCAGTGAATAACTGCTAAACTGAATTTAATTTCTCTGTCCAAGGAGGAAGGTTCCTCATTTCATACCCCAAGTATCATGCTGCTGCAGCCCCTTTGCACAGGAATTACTCTAGCATTTGCCCTCCCCCACAGATCCCTCCTCTCAAAACTATCAGATGCTGAAAATCACATTAATATGAATCAGCTTCACAGTAGCTTGTTTCTAAATACAGAATGCTGACATGTCACCTGCACAGTGTGCCTGACATGCCGTCAGCTCCATAATGAGCCTGAGCACACGCAGATAAGGTAATTTGCAGAACTGTGTCATAAACTGCATTTATTTTGATTTAGAGCCTTGTCCCTGCTCTGCCCACTGGTAATTCTCCTAAAATTCCCAACCTACTGCACCTGTCATACAGCAGCAATTTTTGAAATCAAGAAACTGTCATAAAAACATTTGCTGGGTCTCCTCCCATGTTGAAGGGCCACTCACAGCTCACCACAGTCACAGGTTTGTGGCTCTCAGTCCTAAACCAGTGCAGACCACAAGGTCCAACACTCTCCTAGAGAGCAGGCTGGGAATACAGAGACCATCTCCTCAAGGATGTAGGAATCCACTGTGGTATCTCAGTCCCTGTCTAGCTGGAGTCACACAGTGGATGGGTGACTGGGATCGGACACACACAGCACCTGGCACTGTGCTCCTGAGCGCAGACCTGGCTGGCAAGGGAAGGACATAGAGTCAGCTGGGGCATAAGCACAACCCATGCCAGTGCCCAGAGCCTACCTTCTCAAAGTACTTGACCTCGTACTCAGTGCCATTGGGAGTCAGGAAGCCTGGCTCCTGCCACGACAAGGAGACGCTCTTCTGCTCCACTTTATCCATGCGGATGTCAGTGACAGGAGTTGGCACTGAAAATGCAGAGAGGAAATGGGCAGTGACTGAGGTGCTGCTTCAGTAAAACCTTTAACTTAAACAGCTGCAGAGTGTGTGGCTTCTGCAGACACCAGTCCCCTCCTTCTGAATCAGGACTGGAATAACTTCAAGCTGGTGACCATCCAATGGGAGAAGACAGTGGTAAAACACAACAGCTTTGTAATCCATGGGCAGCCTGGAAGACTCCAATGGAAAACTGGCAAAAATCCCAACGGCACCCTCTGCCCTTAGTGCTGCTGAGGGGTCTGAGGATGGACTTATGTCCTGGGCTCTGAACCTCTGCTGAGGATGTCTGTGAAAGGCAAAACACAATCTTTGATCAGGAGGGCTGGTGGGACATACCAAGGCCTCCTGAACCACCTCACACTGGATGTACCCCATGCGACTGGACTGCTGGGAGTATGGGAGCGCCACCCAACCACCCCGCTCCGAGAGCAGTTTGTGCCTCAGGAGCTGGCTGTGTAGTTCTGGTCAACACAAACTCTCTCCTTGGCATGCGTGCATCCATTTAGTTCATCCACTGCAAGATGCATTTGCCAATATTCCCATTTTAACCAGGTTTGGCTCCAAACAAGTCTCCAGTCTGTGCAGGCAGCAGCTCACAGCCCTCAGGCACAGCAAAAACTGCATGGGGACATTGACTGTTTCCAGCTTGTCCTACTTCCCATCAAATCAGGACATTCGCTGGACCCGTCTCTGTCCCACCAAGACTCCTGTGGAGAGGAACAAGTCCCTAGAAAGTAAACTTAAAAACCTGTGAAATTTTGTATTTATTACTTAGCTCATTAATCTTTGCTGAAATAAAAAGCCCTCATGACGTTTTATTCATGGTGATTTCCTCCTTGATTCCAAGTCCCTTCGGCTTTTGATGAGAGCACGAGAGGAGTCAAAAGCGCTCCTGTGCAGCTCCCAGTGCCCACACACGGCTCCCTCTGCTGTGACCCACCCCATGGTGTGGGACATAGTCAAACGTTATCCCCCAGTGAATTCACTGGCCCCAGAGATGGCCTTTAGGGCGACATCGAACTTTTGCCCTGTAAGGAACAGGAGTGAGCTCAATCCTGGCACAAAGCACGGCAGGAAGGTCAGTAATGCTCTGTTCATGTGGTGGGAAAGGGCCGGTGCTGGCAGCACCTGCCTGCGGTGAAGGTTCCCCCTATATTTGCCTTGGGTCCTGCTCCTGTAAGATAAGCTAAGTGCTCTTTACTGTGTTATATGATTCCCATCAATAAAATATCACACAGCTGCCCTTCTGTATCTCTGAATCCAGGAAATGGACTGTAGAGACCTGAACGCATGGTCCTGACTGTTAACAAAGTCATCAGGAAAAATCCTACTCACTCAGGGATGTGCTTTAGAGCAGAGCCCATGGTACATGACAGAAAAGCAGGTGCCAGCCTCACATGTTTAAAAAGCATTAAAGAAAATCACACAGGCTATAAATCATTTCACACTGTGAAAAAAATGTGTTTCCCATCAATATTTTAAGCTCTCCTAACATTGCCTCTATTCGAAAAAGCAAACATTAAATTATTCACCACTCTGCCTGATTTTATAAACTCCATTCCCCTATACGTGGGTTTTCTCCTCTTGATTAACCAGCGTAGCAGCAGAACAGGCATAAAACTAGATGTGGCACTGTGTCCCTCCCCAGAACAATTTGCTGCATCCAACACCTGCACTCAGCGAGGGACACCGAATGCCACTGCACCCTGCCCTGCTTGTGCCAGATAGAGCCACCTCTCCTCTCCCTCACCAGTTACTAACATCCCAACACAGAACATGCCCTGGGCACCATCCCAGGCAGCTCCTGCCTAAGAGGTCTCCATTCCAAAGCAGAGAAGCCACCTCACCAGTCAGCAGACAGCCCTTTCAGGGCAAAGACCCCAGGAGCTCAGACACTTGCCCCAGAGCCAGCTCATCCTGTGGCCCCCATGGTTACTGCATCAGCCCTGGGCACACACAGGCAAATCTACTTTGGAGGACCAAATCCAGCTCAAACCCCTTCTCCAGCATCAGGAAGGAGGATGTATTCTGGCACTGGTTGCATTATTAATCAGCAGCAGATTTAAAAGCTCTTTAAGGCAGGAGCCTTGTATTCCTGCCAGGAATACAAATGACATGGGCCTGGAGTGCACATTTACATGGCTAATGCAGCTCCGCTCCTGCAGGTGAACAGCTTCGCTCACTCCTCAAACACTTTTATTTAGTCCCATGCTGGGGACAGATTAAAAAAACCACAGTATTAATTTTGCCACCTGCAGACTAAATTGCATCTCTTCTTTTCCCTGCAAATACAAGGAACGATGGACAATTCCCTCCAGTGACTGCTGGAGGGGAAGGACAGCATGGAGCTGCAGTCAGAGCTGGATTAGAGGAGCAGGATCCGACAGCTAAATAGGGTCTTGTTTCTTGTTTAATTTTTCCTCTGAACCTGCATATCAGTAGACAGAGCTCCTCTGCTGCTGCAAGCAACTTCCGAGACCACAGCATGACAGGCACAATGGAAGTCACCACTGCTCAGGCATCCCTGGTGTCTTCTTCCTCCTGACCTCTGGCCCCATCCAGCACTTCTGTGGTGGGCTCTAGTAACAAGGGACTGCAGAGTCAGTCCAAGAGATGATGTGCTCTGAGGAGCACCTCCACACACTGTCCCTGCCAGCTGTGGCTCCACGTCCTGCCCACACAGGGTCCCCTCCTTGCAGTGGGGTCTTACAAACTCAGCTGTGCAGCCGCCCCTCCAGGAAACTACCTTCTCCCAACCTTCTCCCCTTCTTTGCTGATAGGCATGGGTTAACCATCACTGTCACTCCTTGCCGATGGTGCAAAGGCAAGAGGAACCAGGGCACCAGGTGCCTGCAGACAGGGCTGCCCTGGGCTGGCACTGCAGGGGAGGGAATACTTTCAGCAATAAAAAACTGTCAGGGTTCCAAGAAACTTCTGAGCCTCAGCTGCTTGGGTAATTCCGAGCTGCCATCTGCATCCGGAGACTTGACATCTCAACAAGAGACATTGATTTTGAACAGATTGAAGGATTAATTATCCACATTCTTTATGTGCATTTCTGTTCCCTCGGGAGTACACAGTATTGAGTAAGGGGCTGAGATTTCCCCCTTCCCCAGGGGAAAAGCTGCTCTTAGCAGCCAAGGCATGAACTGCCATCACCGACTTGCTGCATCGCTCCCTAAGAGAATGGGGCACTCCCACACCTGGCCTCTTGTGCCCAGCTCAGACCTGGGGGCCCAGGCAAGGTGGGAGCTCTGGAGCACCGGCCCCTCTGCCGGCACCAGACTGGAGGAATGGCTTGTTATTACACCTCTCTAAGCTCAACCCACCCCAGCCTGTTCTCTGTCCCCCTGGCCTGAGCTCAGGAGGCAGAAGATCTTCCCAGAGCTAAATCCATCCTTGAACAGCAAAGATCCTAATGAGGAATGACACCTCTGCTGAGGAGCCGTCTGCAGCACAGCATCCCCCAATGGAGCCACAGAGATTATGGTATGAGGGAAGAGAAAGCAACAACATGCACAAAAACATTTGATCAAGTGGTGAGAAAATTATTTATAACAAGACCAAAGTTTAATCTCTTCAGATGAAATTGTTGGCCAATTCCTGCCAAGAGGTTCATGAGGATCATCTGTCTCCATTACCTGTGGCTTGGAAAAGGGTTTTCATGCAAATTAATAACGTAACCGCAGAGGAACGGACAAGGACACAACAAGCCAGAGCCGATTGTCCTTCAGCATAGCCAACAGCAGAGGAGGGACCTGACTGTCCTTTGGCACAGCCAACAACTGAGGAGGGACAGACCCCTCTGGTCAGGGACCTCTCCACAGGCGTGGGCACTTGCTTCCCCTTACCTGAGGGAACAGAAATGCCAAACTGGAAATGGAAGGGGACAATTACAGTAATAAGTAGCGTCACAGACTAGCGCAGGATAGAGAGAGGAAATAAATTTTTTTGTTTCTGAAGGATAGCCAACATTTGAATTATCTGTTTTAAGGAGGGTTTTTTATGAATGGGCTGAAAATGTTGCTTCATCAAAGGTTTTTTTTTGTGATTTGTAAATTCAAACTGCAGCCAGATTACAGAGCAGACTTGTCCCTTCACAGCCCAGGCTGTCACCACACTTATTCCTTGCCTCCCAGTGGCACCAACTGGAACCTTCTGAGAGTGCCATGGGCCAGTTTTCTGCCCCTCTGCCACATCTAAGCATCACGTCTGTGCCACCAGGACAAACCAAGCAGAAACGGGGCACTGCCATGGCACAGGCATGTGGAGCCCGAGGACAGTGACCACACCACCCCCAGACTCCGTGTCCTCCCAGCAGCAAAGCCACCAACCTGGCTGCAGAGCAGACCCCTACACCCCAGAGCTGGCGTGCCAGAGCAAGACAGCAGCAGCAACTGCCCCCTTGGTGCAACGGGGGCAAAGCCCAAGCCCTGTCCATGTGTGCCACGCCGCAGCCGTACCTGCGTGGCTGGTGGAGACGTTGACCTCGGCGTACTGCTGGCCCGACGGCGGGCTCAAGGCCGAGACGCCGTTGAGGGCCGCCACGCGGATGGTGTAGTTGACGTGAGGCAGCAGGTTCACCAGGGTGACGGTGCGGTCCACCAGCCCCGTCTGCTGCGGCACAAAGCCCACGCTGCTGCCGCACTGCTCGCAGCGGCCCCGCAGCGCCGCTGGGCACCGGCCACACCACAGGCTGTAGGTCAGGTCACTGCGGCCACCGGCGTCAGCAGGGGCACTCCACTCCAGCACCAGGGACGACTGCCGCAGGCTGTAGACCAGGTTCCTTGGGGCAGAGGGTGGACCTGGAAGCAAAAGAGTGTCTGTGCACAGGTGTTGGGACAAACCTAAAGGTCCTCTGGGAGCAGCAGCAAAGGCACGGGGGGGTAGAGCACAAGAACACAGTCCTGCTCAGCCACAGTGAGGGGTGGCACGAGGGTACACGGAGGCATTGGTGCATGCAACACAGTGGGACATGGGGCAGAGGATCCCAACCGTAGGGAGGTGTGTGCACCACAAGCCACAGCTCACCCTGTGCATGAGAAGCACCTGGCTGGACCCAGCATTTCCCTGAGCACCACCGGGGCCCGGGAGCCTGCTGCCGGTCGGACTCTGCCCGGCCACGCTCAGCAGACATGGAGGGTTCCTCATCGCTGTGCTGGCAGCTGGACAGCATCCATCACCAGAGCAGCTGGAGTCCAGTCCAATTAACTAGAGGCCATTTAATTAAAACCTGTGAACTACAGTGACTAAATGACTGTGCCCCAGTTTTACTAGGGAGTCTGCAAGCCTGACTGCGCGTCCGTCTCTTCAGCCTGCAGCCTCAGCCTGCAAGCTCTGGGTTGTAGGGACAGCCCCTCCACCCCCTCCCCACTGCAGCTTCACCCCAGCGCAGATGGGACCCCCAGCAAGACGCTCCCACAGGTAAGCACACAGTGCAGGCAGAGGGAGCCTGAGACAGCCCTGGGTACCACCCGGCTCTGTGCTGCAGGACAGACAAAGTGCCTGGACACTGTTCCCTGGCCACAAAGAGTTGCTGTTCCAGCGAGACATACGTGTGCAGGAGGCAGATGGTGGGTCTGAAGGAGACCTGGAGTAATTCTTCTGGCACAAACAGAACGTGGAGGCTTCCTCGTGTGTGAAGCTGTGCTCAGGGCATGGAGAGCAGAGAGGGAGACGGAGGGAGAGCTTGTAAAACCCTGGAAGGCAAGCTGAAAGAGAGAGGGGGTGTTAAGGGGAGAGCAGCACAGGACAAATGGGGACATGTCTGATGACTGCATTTCCCTGTTTCCTGGGAACTCCTTTGCTGCCACTGGCCAGCAGACACCACCCTCTAAGCTGTTTTCCCTGAGCACCTGCATGATCCTGGCACCAAGAGAGATGTCCCTTAGTTTTACCCAGAAGAGACATTTGGCTGCTGTAGCTCTGCACTGACTTTCAAAGTAAATGTCATTCCCTATCTAGGGTGCTAGATAAACCAGGAAAAAACAGCAAATGTTAAAATTACTCCCGAAACTTCCAGTTCCCTCTTTAGATTTGAGAAAACAAATAAAAACTAGTAGTATATTCATAGAACGGAAGCAGAATTTGCTTTTTCCTTTAGTTAGGCAGCACCGACCACAATACGGGGCAGATATATCACTGCATCAGACAGGACAGGAAAATCAGTCCTGTTTACAAACATGATAGGATCCAAGCACTAAGCCCAGAGCCCCCATCCCTCGGATGTGCCCGTCACACAAATCTGACATCTCATCATAGGAAACTGAACATTTCCAATTAGAAGTGTGTTTCAGACTATTCCTCCCTGTTTTCTAACAGCCAGAAGTAAGTTTACACAAGTGTCTGTCATTAATAATAGCACAAAATACCCCAATTTGCATGTCCCAGGAGCAGGCACCACAACCCCATGTGAGTGTGTCCCACAAGGAGCCGTGGGCTTTACTTGCTAATTTTTTTCCTTGGCTGTCCAAAACTTGCCCTTGAGAAGAACAGAAGTGCCCAGCACATGTGATCATCATATGTGTGTCACTGTTTCTTTTTTCAGACAAACTCCCACCCTCTTCTGCCTCATCCTACGAGTGTTTTTCTTGGTCTCAAGCTGGTTTAGGTTTCCCTGTCATTTCACAGTGCTTATTTCTGCAGTGGGTATGTGACAGTTCTCAGGAGATCAGGTCATCAATTTACAGAATGAAATCCTCTATCCTGTTCCTGGTCCTCTGGTACTATCACAACTAAATTATTAAACAATAAAATTCAATAATTCATTGTCCCAGTCGGATGGGTCAGATGGATCAACTGCCTCTCTCCAGCTCCACCACTGCTGACCACAGAAGCTCCTCAAGCGTGCCTGATCCATGTCACTGACAGAGAGAGCACATTCCCCCCTCAATGTAACACTGTCTGCACACTGTCAAACCAGCAGCAGAATGAGCTACACTGCTTTGTGCTGCAGGTTGGCTGATTACCCAGCATGAAGCAACCATGGGAAAGCCTTCTCTTACCACCTCATCTGACACAGCTCCTCAAAAAGGAGCAGGTGTCTCGACTGAGAGAGAGCAACGTCCTCTCTCATTCCCAGCCTGTGCCATAGGGAAAGCAGGGGCAGTTGAGGATGCAGACCTAGAAAATGCATGGTTTCCTACTCCAGTGGCATGGGACAGCTTTCAATTTCCCTTCCCAGTGAAGTCCTACCAGCAGCAGCATCATGTGTGCCAGTGTGAATCAATAACAGTCGCAGCCTCACTCAAAACCCTCATACAGGCATTTATAATTAACACTACAACTCGGTTGTCTTCCAAAATCAATTCCTTTCCAGTTTTGGTCATGGAACTGTATTTGACAAAGTTCATCTGCTTTAATGTGTGTTAATTTTCTCTGTTGAAGCAGACATTCATAAAAATGCTCTTTAGGAAAGCCACAGCTGGGGAAACACACAGCTGGCACTGGGGATGCCACAGCAAGAACCAGGACAGCACCACAGGTTGAGGCACCCCAGCAGCCTGACAGTCCCTCCCAGCAAAGGGCAGACTGGGAGCACTGGGCCCCTCAAGCCCTTAGACATGCATCCAGCCCTCCCTGAGCAACACTCAAGCCAGCAATCTCACCACTGTCATCCAAGTTGTTCCCAATGCATCTTTCCCAGGAGCTCTTGCTCCTGTTGACCCCTCGCTGCACTAGGCTGGCACAGCCATACTCCATCTATCTTAATCCCACTATCAAGCCAAGCAAGTCACTGTTTATTATGTTCCAAACATTTCATCAGTGCTTCTGAGGCAAAGTGCCTCAGGCCAGTGCAGTGGGAAAGGAGGGGGCAGCAGCCCCAAGGAGAGACAGACTGCCAGCCAGTGCCCATGGACAAGGCTGCACTGCCCAAACCAGACAGGGCACCTTGTGTAAATCACCGACAGAATAGAGTTTCAGTGGTGTACTGAGGTGGCCAAAGAGCCTTATCAACAAATGTCCTCGGGTAGCAGAGAGGCTCCTGCCCCCTCCACACTGAGGTTGCAATCTCGCCTTGTCTTACCGCACCAGCTGTAATCAATACTGCAGGCAGAGAGAAGGGACAGCAATCATGTCCAGTCTCCGTGCTGGTGTGAAAGGGACAAAGTCAGCATGCGGAGCGATCAATGAAAGCACTGAGTCGGGCTGTGGCTCCTCTCACCTCAGTTCCATGTCTGCCAGGATGGGAACCCTGGGCTGCACCACTTGAGAGAATCCAAAAGCACCTTACCTTCCACATAGTTTGGAGGCTTTTAATAACTGGTTTTTAACAAGCAGCCTACAGTCCAACACATTCCCAGCAATTCCAACATCTCTAGAAAATGCTACTCTGTAATTTTTGTCCTTGTTAAATAATTTGAAGAGTACTAAAATGAAAACCTGTGTCCAAGGGCAAGATCCTTGTGCATCCCCAACAATGAGCTCTTAACAGCTGAAATTAAATTTAGTGATTTAGTCCAAAAGAAAGACAGTCATGAAATATCTAACAGAGTGCATTTGATGAATCCAGCCAGGACTGACAGAACCTCATTGCTATTTATGCCAGAATGTTCCTCAAGGACACACTGAAGCAGGCACATCCGCTGAGCCAACTGCAATTTACTGTTGTCTCTCTCAGTTCCCTAATGGATCCACCAAACAGTTCCCGGTGAAGGACTGGCTGACCAGCCTCTCCAGTGCACCCCGTGCCTGCCGAGCACTTCAGCTCACACGAACCCCCTTAGCTGTGGGCAAGACACGTCCTCTCTGTATTTCAACAACCTATCCAACACGTTCATCCAGCAGCCAGATATCCATGACCTTAACCTCACAGGAATTCTGCAAACAACTTGTGATGCTTGTAATTGTCAGAGTAGTTTGCTCTGAAATTAAATGTCACGGAGCGATTTGTGTCTGAATCTGTCACAACTTCCATAGCCATAATTATTTCAGACACACTGAACCAGCAATGTAACATGCAATCCCAGATGATAAATACCTCCAAGCCTGGTCATTACTCCAGAGAGACTGAAAAGAGAGCTCATTTTACATGGGTGTTCTATGTGCACGGCTGATGGGAAGCGGCACCCACCATCCAGCACTACAGCTGGTCGCACCTCACAACCCCCTGCAATGCCCCCAGCTCCAGCCCTACCAAGGGTCAATTCCACACAGCAGTGCTGGCCCCGCGAGTGCAGGGCCTGACTGTGGGATGCCTGTGGCTGCATCTGTGATGAAAGTAAAACCTGGTGCTTTGTGCAACTTACAGAGCCCCAGGAGGAAAAATAAACGTATGCATAATCCTCCAGCATCAGTCAGCAGATAAAACACATTCCAGGAGCACTTACAGGTTTGTAAGATAATGTATAAAAGATGAAACAAATCAAAGCTCCAAGTGCTGTACATTTGGATCCATCTTTTTTGTATTTAAACAGAAAAGCAGACCTCAGGCTTCAGGAGGTATCTTTGCAGTAAATGACAAAATACCGTAATTTATTATTTTAAATTTCTCTAACTTTCGATTGAACTATTTCTTTTCCACCTAAGGACACTGCAGTGACACAATGATGTGGTGGGACATATCCAATGGACAGAAGCTCACCCCACATCCCACTCCCACCCTAAACCTTTGCTTTTTCCCTAAGAGAGATACAAAAAATCTTCCTTGTGTCTTGTCCATAGCAGGTTGAATTCAACATGCTGCTCAAAAATCCACCCAGTGATGCAGAAAAGGAGGGGTAATTTCTGTTATTCCCCATTTCAAACAGCAACCGTGGACACCAGCAGCTGCTCCCCATGCTGCCACAAGGCTGTCACTGAAGCCACCTCCTGTGCGAGGTTTTCCTCCCCAGAAAAGCAGCAACACTCATCTCTTTAAAAGGTCATTTAAAAATCCTGATAAAGCACTAGAAACTATTTCAACTCTAAAACTGTTTTCAGTGATATCGCTCCCATGCGGACAAAGGACACGGCCACTAATTAGACCATCATTGACCAGACCAAGCAGGGCTCCAGGTGCTGGTGAGGGAGAGCAGAGCATGGGACACAGCAGCAGAGCATGGGACACAGCAGCAGTGCAGAGCTGGCTCCTGCCACTGCTGTCAAAAGTGGAGGAAAATGAATTGAGGTGGAAACTTCATCAGAGCACAAATTTACGTTTCTGTCAAAGAAGAGTGGCTGGCAGCTATTTTTGGTAACTGGTCTCCATCATATTAGTTCAATGTCTGGTTTAAGTTGTCTCATTTGCAGCAAATCTGGCTGGTAAATATTAACCTTGAGCTTTGTTGAAATTCTCCTTGCAGATACAACATGGGATTGGATTGAAAAGATGAAGCAGGAGACAACTTTGAAGGAAAATGTCAGGCAGATCCCCCTCATTGTGGCTTCATTTACACAAAAGCTATTGCTACACATCACAAAACAAAAGGTGCAAAGGGGCTACAGCTTACGCCTGACAAAATTAATGGTAAAAAGACATCAAGGTTGAGAAGCCGAGTGAAAACAAAACAGGGAGGGGCAAGAGATCATCCTCAGCGCACAGGACTGCGCAGTTGCCTGCCGTGCATCTTCCGGGAATGGGTTCTATGGCCAGAGTAAGCACAGAGCAGCATCTGGCTACAGAGATACATCAGACAAGACAAGCAGTCTGAGTGCGTTTCCAGTGACAAACACTTCTCTTCTTCGTGAGTGGATGTTAAACAGACACTAAAGTTGTGCGGTCCCACTCTAGAGATGGCTGCACTCCACCGAATGCTAAAGTGATTCATCAGAAACATGCAAATTTGTCAGGAGTGCTGGGGTGCCGCTGGAGCAGTGGTGCAGGACAGGAGGATGGACATGGAAAGACTTAGCTTTCCTGCAGCCAGAATTAGCAGAGTCGTAAGTCCTGTTGGCCTTTTTTCATGTCTCTTAATTTCAGAGTGAGGACACAAACCTTCTCTTGTCACAGGATGCTTTCACTAGTTAAATCAGGGTTACAGGGACACCAGCTCTGCAACCAAGTTTAAACACCTTCACCAGTTCATCTCCTGCATCCTCCAGTTGTGCTGCAGCTATCGCCAGCACCACAGTCCAGCTGCCACCACCACCCACAAGCACGACCCTGGCCCCCATGCCGCCCCACAGGCACCAGCAGCAGAGCCCCCACCACCCCAAGCCCACCACCTGGACCTCTCAGGCCCACAAGAGCTGCAACAGAGACTGCGGCCAAGAAGTTTCACGGGCCAGCAGGATCCCACAGATTCACACCCACTGAGCCCTCCAAAGCCACCACCACAGGATCATGGTGGCAGAGCCAGGTGTGTTGTGCCATCACTTGGCTGGTTTAGCATCCCCAAACTCCCCAAGTATCCACCTGCCTCCAGCTCAAGAGTTTTTGTCCTCACTGAAGAATTTCCACAGCCCTGGCTGCTTTCATCAGAAATCTTTTAAAGCTATTCACTTAGCACTATGCTAATGCAGGGCTGCAAACAAACCCAAAACTTCCAACCCTTAAAAACTATTTTCTGGTATTTGACCAGACATCAGACGCTGTTCCACAGAGAATGACTAATGACCGGCTTTCCGTGAGAGGGGAGAAAAACTTAATTATGTCCATTAAATTACTTCAAATATTTTTCCTCAGAGAATATGAACTATTTAAACTCAGCACAGAGAAACCTGAAACATTAGCAAAAGCCTTCTGGGACTCACTATGTAAATCCCTACTCCAAACAGATGTGGAAAGCATGGCAAGCTGCCATGCAGCCACTGAAGCAATCAACAGCACTGAGATTTCAATTTGATAGCTTTAATAAGGTCTTCTTAAGGAGAAGCCACTGCCCAGAACACCTGGAAGGGCATCCCACCACCCGGAGGAAGGCGGCACCATCAGCACAGTGTAAAACTGAAAAGCCTGGAGGGCAGATCCAATTCCACTGGAAAAGCTCACTCTCCTACTGCACCACGTGCCTCCAACGTGGGGGAAATCTACCTGCCTGGGACTTATTTAGCTGTTTTCCTGTCAGTCTGTTTTTGAGGTGAAAAGGGAGAGAACCAAGGTATCATCTGGACACCAGGCATGGGTAGCAAAGGGTCTTTTCAGATGTGTTTTACTGAAACATGCATCCCCTTTCCCAGGTCCCAGCTGGCAAGAAGGTGCCCGGGGGTGGCATTAGCCCAGCAACTCTCTCCATTTGGAGGGTCACACACTCTGAGGAAGAGCATGACAGCCAGCATCCCACACCTGGCTCTCACCTGCCTTTGAAAGCGAGATGGAAGTGGTCACAGCCCCAGGTTCGTTAGTGGGATACCTGTTAAGGCAGAGGGTACGTCCATTTTTGCAGCTGTCCTTAAACATAACCTTGTGAGCTGTAAAGTCACCGAATTATTAAACTGTGTCCAAAGCATATCAACAGGGATATTAATGTTCTAGAGTAATTTTAACATTACAGATAAAGCTGTGGGAAATGCCTGCCAGCATCCAGAGCTCTGACATGTCTGCCCAACCAGCACCATGCTGCAGAGCAGCCCCATGCCGTCCAACTGCCACCCTCCAAACAAATGTCTGGTGGTTCACTGGGGAGCTGCCATCACCTAAAGAAATATACTGCTGACAAAAGACAATTCCTTTTGTCCAAACTGTGCTCAGGCACCAGAGAGGTCCGGCAGCAGCATGGACTGACACAGACAGAAACTGCCAGGACACCAATGGCCACTTTTACCTCTGCATCCTCCGTCCTTCTCCTCAAAGCCAGGGCCGCACATGCATTTCCCTATGGGGACCAGCCACTCGCCCTCCGCACTGCAGTGCATCCGGGGGGGATTATCCACGTCCACTTCAGCATGAGCAACACAAGTGCCCTTAACTTCCACCAACGTCACAAAGGCCGTCTCTGCCACTGTGTCTGGGAACATGGCCAAGTTCTGCACAGTGGTGAGACACTTCTTGTAATAGACCCGCACGGAGACCAGCGCCACACAGGCGCCTACATCCTGAAAGACCAGGTGGAAGCCTCTTTTGCTCAGGTGCCCAATCTCCCTCAGCTCAGTGTTCAGCTTCATCTTGCGCTCGCCCAGGTCCCCCTGCGTGAAGCTCTCATCAGCAGCAATGGTGTCGATCTTGGTGTGCTTGCTCTCACGGACACTCCGGCCCAAGTCAGAGTCAGACTCAACATAGTACAAGTTGAAAGTCTCCTTGCAAGTGCTCGTCACACCAGGGATGCTGTTGCAGTCCCGCAGGGTGAACTTCAGCTCAATGAAGATCCTCTGACCGTCATGCCTGGCGATCCAGCCTGTCTGCAGCCAGTTGTTCTGGTTCGGCTCCATGACGTTGCAGACCTGATATGTGCGTATTGGCTTGTAGGTTTCATCCACGCCACTGATCTCTTCCCACTGGGGAGAGAACACAAAGGGCTGTAACAGCTCAGGAGCTGCCCCAGCAGAGACACACCAACCAGTATAAATGTCACTACCACAAGCCTCCCCACCACAGGCCATTATGTCGTAGGCACTGAAAGTCCTCAGCCCACCAAACCCACCAGCTGCAGTAACCCTGCTCCTGGACCACCTAACACCTGAGCTCTCTGCAGAGGTGCAAACGTGAAGACACAACCACAATGGCAGCACTGGCAGCAGATCTTGGAAAACAAAGCCTGACTCTGGACACATCATCCGCTCAGGAGCCAGAGCCTTCATCTCCCACACACTCCTCAGATTTTCTGTCCCCGGGAAGGTGCATCCACACAGTGTTACCACAAAGTGTAATGCTAGATGGGGTTGGGCCACCCAGAGAAATCCAAGATGTCTAAGGAGATGTGACACCAGTCACACCATTGCACAAGGACGTCAAACGCCTTCAGGAACAGCAGCAGCAGCTTCTCTGCCAGAAGTTTTAGCTGCAACAGGACAAATCCTCCGACTGAAAGTGAAACAGTGTTTTCCCCAAAGCTATCAGCAGAGATTCTGATCAGTGAAAGGATGATTCAACCCTCACAGCAAACCTGGCAATTTCCCAAAGCAATTCTTTCTGGGGGTAAATTTATGCAAAATAGTCAAAATATACCCAAAACAGGGTTTCTTCTGCAAACAAACAACTGTGCCACACAGATGACTCTAGGACCTATCTCTCTTTCCTCTGAATGCTTTGTTTCCATTCAGGAAAATGAACCCAAAGCTGCAAGGAGCACAACTCCAAGCTTCCTGAAGGCAGCTTTAGACCGACACCAGCAGCAAAGCCAGGGGCTGACCAAACAAATGCTACATGACACAGCTCCCAATGACTTCCCCAGCCACAGCCCTCGGATTCTAAGGGCTTGACTGACCCTTGGTGCTCATGCTGGTGTGCAAACCACAAAACAAAGCCTTAACTAGACAGTATTTATTATTTGCTTGTTTTAGTAGTGTAAAATCCATTTTGAGGAGGGACCCCACACCAGTCACAGTGCTCACAAAGCCAATGCCTCACTCCTCGCTCTGCTCCCAGGAGCTCCCAGCACTGATCATGCCAAGCTACCCATCAACCTTGAATGAGGAGGTCCTGTGGTTGCCAGCCCCTGCCCCAGCTCCACGGTAAGCAAAGCACTCATACCGCAGGACTTCAAATGCTGCTGAGCACCAAGAGGCTGACAGACCCTTTCACCCTCTCCAGTGGTGCAGAGGGACAGTCCCACCTCCATGCTTACCCCGTTCGAGGGGTGCGAGGTCCATCCCAGCTCCGCCTGTGATTCCTTTGAGTCCAGCAGGACAACTGCAGGGAAGACAGCATGTTAGGAAAACCACTGACACAGCAAATACTAGTAAAACTCACCCAGTCCATGCATTGGGAAGCTTAGTGCCATGCTGTGCCAGGTGCCAGGGTGTGGTAGCAGCTCCCACCCTGGCTCCACCAGCCATGGCATCACCGTGTGAGCACCATGCACCATGAAGCTCTCATTGCACACCCAGAACAACCTCGCAGGTACCTGATCAGTGCCCTAACGACTGTGCCATCCCAGGGACGATCCCTCTGACACCACAGACAACACTGCCACTGTACCATGCCCACAGCATCCAGATGCTGGAACTGAAAGCAGCAGCTTTGAAAGAGGGATTTCCCTGGCAAACGACGCCCTTTTTCCACAAAACAGCCAATTCTATCTTTGACAGGAAGAGCTATTTCCCTCAGTTCACAGCTTCACGATCCTTCCATAACCAGCAAACAGCCACAGCCCCCGACCGGCAGGTTGAGCCTCCTCTCGGGCTCAAACACCGGTAACAAGGGGCGCGGCGGCGCATCCCCGGCGGGCACATCCCTGACGACCGTTCCGCTCGGAGCGCTCCGGGATGCTCCGAGACACTCTTCCCGCCTCCGGAACCAGTCGGGTCCGTCCGTGGCAGCGCATACTCCGCGAACACGGACCCCAGGGCTCGAACCGTCTCCCTGTCACGGTACCGGCAGCGCGCTGCCTAGTGCCTCCGGTGATCGCGGGGACCGGGACACCCGGGCTGACCCGATCACTGCACAAGGACCCGTCCGTCCTCTCCCGCTCCTCCGGCAGGGCGCGCCC